>JACAZE010000034.1:0-253801 GCA_014461115.1 Mycena chlorophos | reverse complement strand
CGAAGACGTCCTTCAGACTCTTGGTGACATCTCCTGGGCTCTACCGCGCTCTGGCCCCACAGGTCACCTGAACTCGGAATCTCAGTTTCTCGCGCGGCTCACGTTAGCGGGATTCAGATTCTTTTCGTTCATTATGGGATCGGCCCGCAAGCGCTGAAAACAGCCCTCGAACGGCAGTTCGGGTAAGTTTATCGCCGGGGCTTAATCCCGGTTGCTCACATAAGCCCCCGCAACGCCCCATGTGGATATCCCCTGGGACAACCACGGGATAACCCCGGTCCGCATTCAGAGATCATACATAATCATCTACTAAATCTCAGCCACGCTGCGGTACATTCGTCCATACACAGCTCCTGCCGCCGTCCCGTTCGAGTTGGAGGCAGAACTTTAAGTCGGCCCAAACCACGCATCCAAGCGCACGGCGAGCGGTAGTAAATCGGATCGGAAGCACCGGCGGCCGACGCCGCTGTAACGCGAGGATGTGATAATCTTCCAGGATGTTTTTTCTCCAGAACGGGGCGATCTCGCAGGGGAGCAAGCGTGGTGACACCGTCGGCTGGAGCGTACCCAGCCGCAGCAAATCGCCAGCCGAGACGGTCGGATCGGCGACTTCTGCGGGCACCGGGGCTGAGAATCAGCGGCGCCGACGCCATCGGTTGCGACGCCGACATGAGCAGCAGGTCCCGGCGCGCCTTAGTTCCAGTCGACGAGGACGGCCACGGCCTCGAAGCGGGTCGAACATGCGCGGTCAACATGCGCGGACCCTCGCCGCCCAGCCTCTTCGGCGACAAGGCCTGGGCGCACCGATCCCGAGCCCGACACGCGCTAGTCAGGCACTCGCGCCAGCTCGCGTGCCTGGTGCCAATGCACTCCCAAGCCACGCCGACCGAAGGTCTTTCGCCTCCGATGCCGCCGAGAACGCTAACTGAGGGTCGCCGAGGGTATTCTTCTTGCAGCGCGTCTATTTGCCACCAAACGAGGCCCTGTAGTCCTGACGGCCTGCACCACGGCACCTCCCTGCTCTGCTGCTTTTTCTTAGCGACAACGATCGCCGAACTCTAGGCCTGAGCGGCATGGCCACGACGGGGAAGAGCTGAGGCCAGCAGCAACCGGCGCCACAGCCGGCCCAAGAGTCTCCGCCTGTCCCCTGACCGGTGTTCATACAAGTTGGTGGCGCAGATGCGGCTCAGCGAGCCTGAAGCGTCCTGGGGAGTCCCGCCGCCATGTCCGCGAGATTGTGCGTAGGTGAATTGCGCTAGTGGTTCTTGGTCACAGCTGTGATAGGACGGCAGCAATGGAAATGGAACTCCTCGAGAAGGAAGTACAGTTTCGATCTTCTTCAACGAGTCCACATACGCGCAGACGGCGCTAGCAAAGCAGAAAAAAACTCACGGGTACGGAAGGGCAGCACAGCAGCACAAAGAGAAAGGGAGACCGGACCCGGCAGGTCATTACGGAGCGAGACCGTGGCGCAGTTGCTGCTGCTGCTGCTGCCTGTGTGTGCGCAAAATGTTCCTTGACCATATCGCGAAGAGTTCCCTTTGACCTGCCACACGTTGAACCTCTCGCTCAGCTGAAGAATGTGCGTCCGGTAAGAGAAGGGACAGATGCTGGGACGAGTCACGTGCCTCGCGATGTCGAGCCAGTCGAAGAGGCGGTTGTTGGTGCCGATTGTCTGAGCGGCAACAAGTTCGCAGGGCGCAAAACATATTGCCTGACCTGCACAATCAAATAAGAACACAAAAATGAGAGGATAAACACGAAAGGGACTGGCCTCACTAAAAAGTGAACAATCCTGCTCGTGAAAGGCGATGTCGACGGACCCCGCGCCCCGCGGCCCCGGCAAAGGTCTTGGAGATGCAGGTGCCCTACGAACTAGCAGTCATTGCACATTATGCCTCACATGATCCCAATGGGTCATGAAGTGCAGATGTGCAGCACACCGGAGACGGACCGAGAGCCCGAGCACTCCGAGACTGGCCTGCAAAGGCACACAGGGCCTTGCTGGATGGAAACCTTCATGCTGGAAAGGCTTCGGGTGACGACCGCGAGTGGAAGCAGGGGAAATGGAGATTGGAAGGTTTTGCCGGTCCTTCGTGATCGGACTAGGGGTCCATGCCTGTGTACGGGGGGACGGAATGGCCTGGCCCTTGATATTGCCACGAAATGGACGGTCCCTCTCTTCCCGGTTTTCCTTCACGAGGGGCCGGCCCTAGCACGGGTCAAGCAGATGCGCCTCGTCGTGTCCCCTGCTCGGCGATCCTTGGTCCGGATCTCCACCCAGCTAGTCGAGGAGTTTCCCGCCGCCACAATTCGAATCCTGACTGCGAGCACGTCTCCGGGGATGACCATCCCAAAAAGAGATGCCGTAGCCAGAAGAAAAGATCAAAAACCGGAAAGAAAGAAAGACCGCCAAGGAAAGTGAACTCACGCAAGAATACTCAGAGTGACCTTTCGGGCAACGGTTTTTCGATGTGGCTCGGATTCGAAATCGACTGGAGGGACAGCTCGTTCTCGGAGGACAAGGGTTTCTGCCAGGAAGCCTGGAGTACAGCGCAGCAGAGCGGAGGCCAGTGCGATCTTCTGCTGACGAAGGAGTTGCGCCGTTGAGCGGCGAAGGTTTCTGTCGGGGTTGTGGCCAGGGCGGCCGCTGACTGCGCTGGCGACGGGGAGAGGGTTAACGCGGGATGTCCTCCTCAAGCGCCTGCTCACGCAGGGATGCGCTCCAGGTATTCTCCGCCCCAGACTACGCAGTCGCCAACAAGCAGTTTGTGGGGCGTCATGTGTCATCCAGGATTTTGTCCTCGTTTCGCCCGACAGCGAGCTCCACAGCGCTTACCGCAGTAGTTGCGGCTACCAGTAGTAGCCAGCTATGCGTTCGGTAAATGGATGGAACTCCGCAAAATGTCCGCTGACTGGGCGTACCAAGCAAAGGACGGTCCGGTGGGTGATAACATGCATGCTACGATGTTGAGTATCGGAGGCGCGTCAGCGAAAGCCGATGCTCACTGGACGCCGTAGCGTGCCAGAGTACTCCAGTTTGTGCAACAATCGCCAAAGACGAAACTCAGGCGGTCGTCAAAGGCAGAGAATCTCGCCAAAGGCGCGTTTGGGGAGTCTCGCGCTGCACTTTCGGGGAGATGCGGTGCAACCGCTGGAAGGGGCGAACGGGGCCCGTCTGCATTCACGAAGTTGGCTGGTGATCGAAAAGACGGGAGGTTGGACTGGGCCCGATAAAAGTCGCAGCCGTCGAAGGAAGGCCAGCTATACGCCCAAGTTTAGTGGATGGAACTGGACGGTATCTGGTGGCCAGGCTTGCACCATAAACGGGCTGATTTGGTGCCGACGACGTGGCTGGCACATGCAGTCTCTCAACACACTTTCGGGGTTCCATGTCTCCCGGCAATTCTTTCCGACCCACACCCGCACAGGCAGCTTGACTCTAATCAAAACCCGTTTGGAGAGGTGAGCGTCCGTCTGCTCCGAGAGCCGACAAGGAATGAGCGCGAGGCGGACGTCATCTTCTGGCCAGAAGGTCGTCGGTGTAAGACACCAAGACGCTGGTGACGCGTCATCAAATCGCCGAAACCGCTTATCGACCGTCTCGACACCAGAAAGTACTCAGAAGACAGACGCCGACCAAGAATTGAAGGAACATCAAGGCCCACCGCTGTCTTCAAAATAAGCTGACAAAATACAGTCTATCAGAGCTGTTCAAGTCTCGACGTCCTCATAACTGGAACATAATAGTTTCACGGTCAATCCATCTACATCTGGGACGACATTATCGGCGTTCAAAACCGAGGACGGTCGGAACAACAGTAGAACGTTTCGCGCACGACGCAACAGGAACGAGCCAGCAAAACTTCCGGCAAGGGTGCTATACGATCGGCGGGAACGCATCCTACCAGACGCCCTCGAGCAGCACTGTCAGTGGGGTTGCCACGATCGCTCTGCTACCTGCCTTTCGAGTCCATTAACACTTCTCGGTAGACGAAAGCAGCTGAGACGGGAACTTTCAACGCGTCGCAAGAGACTTCACGCCCCGTTTATCTAAAGGCCAGGACAATTGAACGTATACGTGAGGGAACCTGAATCGAGACTCGAAACCCGTTTACTGTTGTCCACTCCAACGGGATTACGCTTGACTAAAGACGGTGTGTTTGGGAAAGACTGGGAGATCATCGACGACACACACCGAACCTCGTCTTTCGCGGGTTATATCTACTGACTACATCGGAACGGAACGAGCCAGTGCGCATCCTCACGCGTGGGCCGTTGGGCAGTCACTCTCTGATACTCAAAGATATTAGAATGCACTTCGTCGGCACCAAATCGCCCATTGTATGGTGCCCGCGACATCGTCCCAGCTCCATCCCTCCACTTGAGCGTACAGCTGGTCTTGCGTCTTGTTCCGAGCAGCATCGGCTTTGGCGAGCACCTTGTTCTCCTCTAAAGGCTGGCTGTCCGTCTTTCGACCCTTTCCAAGACGGGTTGTTTGTCACAGTCCCTCGCTGCGTTTGCGGTGCGACTTGCGTCGGGTAAGTTTCATTACGTGTTTACTCTAGCGGCATTGCTTTCGACGTTCAGCGGGGTTCTGGCTCTGCGTCACGGGTTGAACCCCGCCAGGCCTGAGTAAGGAAGACTCTCGCATGGCCGACGACTTGCTCTGAATCACAACCTCACGCTATCCCCAGATTTCTCCAGTGTCCACTCTACAGCTGTGTGAATGGCTTGAAACACTGCGCGCAACCGACGTTTCGTTTCCTGCCTACGTCAAGAACGAGACAGTCCATCGCTCAGGCGCGTTCAAGTTCCGCACCTTCATCACGGAATCCCGCTTCAAGTTCAAGCTCGAGAAGATGAAAAGCTGCGCCTGGAAGCTTATGGTGATTACCGATGGCCGAACTGGGACTTCTTTGTCTTTGTAATTCAAATTCTGTCTGGCCTAGCCTGAGTTGAAGGGCACCACACATGTTTGGTGGGCAGGGTACTACTACGTGTGAGTACGTTGCGGAGCTAGTACCCGGCTACAGCAGGAAGCAGTACAGTACTTACTGTTATACTCGTACCCACAATCATGATGTGAGTTATACCTCGCCACCATACTCAATTTTGTTTTTTACTTTCCTCGGCTTTGTCCACCGCCTCTTATAAACGAGCTCCACAAATGATCTAAACTTCCCAAATTATGTCCGGCCTAGTCAAGTTCGTCCCCACGGCCGAGGACTCCCTCATGCCGGCAACTCAAGCAGTCTGCGCAAGAAGCACTGCGAAGGAGGTAGCTCCCGGCATCTCCCGTCGTCCACCTACCTAGGCCAGAGATGAGCAGAAGCCGTACTCCTGGGCAAATCGCAGTTGGGCGTGCTGAGTCCGATGCTGCTTCTTCTACTACTAGTAGGCGCTGTCCAGACCGCCGACAGCTCTTGCATATCAAAGGGTCGGGAGCAGCCAGTGCCCAGGAATACGTCTGGGCTATATGCGCTGGAACAACGCTCGCATATTATTCGCTTACAGTTTTGACCGGCACGAGTGACGTCGAAGTCTCCAAATGAAACTGACCTTCTCGGTGCGTTACACGGGTTCATTTGGCGTTAGCGACAATCCAGCTCACATGGGATCGTCTCCCGTGGCGCTGAGAACAACCTCTTAAAGGCAGTTCTCGAAGGTTTGTCGTTGAGCGCAGTTCGGGTTTGCCTGAGGGTTCCTGGCAAGAAGCACCCCCAAAGGATGGCTCCGTGCGGCAAAACCGATGTTGCATCAGCCCCTGGCAAGGTCGAGGGATATCGCTGGGACAGCTAGCTCAAGGATATCCCCGGGATGCCTGTCTTGATGGGCGCATGAGGCGGTGCCTTATCCTGCACCAAGCTTAATCCCATGAGACATATGAGAAGCTCAGCAGGTTTCCTCCCGATGTGAGCAGCTTTCACGGTCGGCATGGAATCGAGTGGACCCCATCGTGCAAAAATGGGCATATGCTGGACACTTCTGGCGGCATAGCGACTGACCTCCAGGCATTTCCTTTGTGGAACAAAGTAAGGACAAAGTGTATGCCCAGTGTATGACGAGCATATGCCGGTTACCCATATGCCGGGGTTGTTTGCCCCTCTTTAGTGGGATTGATTGATCCCACACACAGCCGGGATTCAAATCACACAAGCGGATTTAAATCACACAAACGGGGAACCCATCCCGCCGACGCCAACTTAAACCCGCGAGACATCGACATGCTCATGGGTGCCGCTCCCAGGTACCTCTGCACTACAGGTAGATTTCATCCCGATGATTTGCGGGGTTGTGCCAGTGGGGGAACCCGAGCTTTGCGGCTCTTTATAGCGGGGTCCGCACTCCGCCGGCCAGCAGGAGGGGGATCTCAGTCCGGGCGCTGGTAAGGCACGGGGTGAGATGGCTCCCAAATTCATCAGGGTTTATAAAGGTCCAGATTCGACGGCAGAGTCTTTCGCGGCGATGTCCTTGGGACAAGCCCCCCGGACCTCATGTCATGCAGCGCAGCCCCGCTAAGTGACGGTCGCGCAGAGCCGAATCATATGGTGATCTCAAGGCATCCTCAGGACTCCCCCGGCCTTGGGTGGTCACCCCGCCGCTGCGGATCTCACATGAGCGGGTTCCTATCCCGCTAACGCCAAACAAACCCCGCTGAGAGGCAGTCAGAAAGCAACAACGCTGCCGTTTTGGGTACCTCCGCACTTCAGCGGGTTTCCAGCGGGTTGCCTCTCATGTGAGCAGGCTTCAAGGTCGTTCGTCGAACCAGTGTATGCAATTGTACATCCCGCTCAGCTGGCAAAACAATGCATTTTCCAGTCGTTCTCTCGAATCCATGCCTGTCGTACGCCTCCTGCGCGGCCGCTAAGAGCCAGTGTAGGTCTCACCCGAGCCATGCGGTGCATCCTGTGAATCGTTCGCAATGGGCCATCCCAATATGAGAAGGTGCGAGTGTAGAAAGGAAAGTGTTGCCACTCCCGGTTTGGCACTGACTGCCGCATTAAACCGAGCAAGGGCTTCCTCCGCCATTGCAATTCCAACGGACCAGCAGTATTCAAGATCGCAACTGCCGGCTTCGAGCATTGCTTCCCTGCGATGGACCCCAGGCGATCGAAATGCTGCATTCGAAAGATGTTGAGCCCGCCCGGATGCCGCTCGAGATGCGGGCTCTGGCGGAAGATCGCGTCAAGGTTCATCGCCGAGCGACCCCGAGTGCAGAACTCCGCTAATCCGCAGTTGGGATGGTGGCCCCGAGCATGCAATTGGCCCGAAAGCGTCCCGGTGCGTAGTTTCGAGTAAGCAGAGGAGGACTTCCAGCTTGGGGTTGAGCTCTCGGGTTTTGGCGACCAGGAAGATGACGTTTTTTACCATCCCCTACAAGACGCCATAAATCTGGTTCGGCGCCGAAGGAGGTCGTATGTTGCATGTAGATCGCGTGAAGCTGAATTTAACCAGGTACATGGTTTGTTGGGAGAGGGTGGCGTGGTCATTTTGAAGAAATGCGTCGAGGAGCTCTCCGAAAAGACACAGAGTCCACGAGCATCATACTACTCGAGCTCCCCGGTGGCGTTCCACGCGTTGCGATTGATCCTGCGGATGTCGGCGCGAAGCAGCTTAACTGCACGAGGGACATCTTGCGGCGTCCGGGATTCAGAAGTGCGGGATTGATACTTCCATTGGTGACCCAGGAATGCGCTCAAGCCACAGGAGCAGCATGTCTCGGTTGAGTCGAGCGCCGCTTCGCCGCCTATCCCCGCACATCAGCTTTCGCAGCGTCGTGAGTTAGCTGAGAACGCACTCCTGTGTTGGTCGCTCGTAGACTCCTCGCGTCGGTGAGGTTCAAGAAGAGAAAAGTTCAGTTGCGTCCTGACCAAGCGGAAGATTCCTATTGACATTGCTGTCCCACCCTAAGCGACACACGGCCCACGCGTCCCGACGGCGAGAAGAGTTGCACGAGCGGTTGCCTTCCAAGCAAAACAACGTGACACACCCATTGAAAATCCCTCTAGCACTCGTCGACAGCCGCAGTGGCCAGGGCTCCCTTCATTCAGTTGCTCCTTGAGCGGACCTCCGTAAGCGGAGCGGTGTTTGTCCAGAGTTCGCAGATGAGAGCAGGAAGAGAGATCGGAAAGCAGACAGCACAGTGACTATTGTCAGCGCGAGCATCCTCCCACGAGAGCGGCGCTTGCATATGAAGAGTCGGGAGCAGCCAGCGCCCAGGATACATCTGGGCTACATCGCGATGAACAACACTGCGCATATTATGCTGTACAGGTGTAGCAGGGAACTCGGAACCCGTGACGTCGGGGATGGAACTGACCTTCGGTGCCTTGCGGGGTTCACTTTGGCGTTAGCGGATGCAACCCGCTCACATGGGATCATCTAGGCGATGAGACCAACCCTGTGAGGCAGTTCTCGAACCTTTGTCGTTGAGCGCATTCCGGGTTGTCTGAGGGATCCTGGCAAGAAGGACCCCAAAGGATGGCTCAGGCGGCCAAACCGTTGTTACATCAGCCCGTGGCAACGTCTTGGGATATCCCTGGGACAGCGCTGGGGATATCCCGGGATACTGTCGTGATCGCCGCTGACACACATGAGAAGCCGTTTCCTCCCGATGTGGCGGCTTTGACGGTCGTCCTCCGGGTGAGAGGAATAAGTGGACCCCATCGTTCACACGTTGGAAAGGAAAGGAACGGAATTGCGGAACGGTCCCTACAAGAAAGCGGGGATAGCCCTAGGGAAGATCTCTGGTGACTGGTCAAGACTCGGGCTCCGGTGTTATCCAACCCGCGTCCATTTCTGAGCTGGCCAAGTTTGTTCGCCCCGCTGGAAGAGGTCCTGGTAGTCTCCGGCACTCAGACTTTAAACGGGTCTACTGAAGGCGGGATGGACGACTAAGGTCCTGGGGGACTCTTCGGGACATCTCTGGGCTCTATCGAGCTCTTATCCCACAGGTCACTGGAATGGAAATCTCAGTGGGGCTCACATTAGCGGGATTCAGATGCAACCCGGCCGCTCACATGGGGATCGTCCCCGCAAGCGCTGAAGACAACCCTCTGAGGCGGTTCTCGAAAGTTTATCAAGTCGGGCGCAATCCCAAGGTTTTCTTACATAAGTCCTCGCAACGTCCCAGGAGATTCCTGGGTGAACCGCTGGATAACCCCTCGGATACACTCAGAGGCCATACATAATAATCATCTAGTAGATCTCAGGCACGCGATACACTGGTCCGTACACAGCTCCTGCTGCCCTCCTGGTACAATTGAGAACAAAACTAGTCGGGATCAAGGCACGCAGTGGTAGTAAATCGACTGGAAGCACTGGTGGCCCACGTCGTTGTAGCGAGAGGATGTGATAATCTCCGAGGGATGTTCTTGTCCCAGAACGGGCGCGATCTCGGTGAGGGGAGCAAGGTAGACACCGGTCAAGTTGGAGTTGTACTCCAGTTGCAGCAAATCGGCCGAGACGGTCCGGAATGGCGACTGTGGGCACCGGGGCTGGGAGAACGGCCCCGGCGCCGACGGCTATCGGTTGCGACGCGACAAGAGCAGCAGGTCCTGGTGCGCCTAGTTCCACGACGAGGAGAAGCCCACGGGCCTTGAGCGGGTCGAACATGCGGGTCGAACATGCGCGCGGTCGAACATGCGCGGGATGCCTCGTCGCCCAGCTCTCTTCGGCGATGTTGCCTGGGCGCACCCGATCCGAGCCCCGACACGTGCTAGTTGTGCACTCGCTAAGCGGCTCGTGTGCCTGGTGCCAATACACTCCCAAGCCACGCGACCAGGAAGGTCTCTTCGCCTTTCTCCGATGCCGCGAGAACGCGAACTGGGGTCGCCCGGGTATTCTTCTGCAGCGCGTCTACTTGCCACCAAACGAGGCCCGGTCCTTGACGGTTTGCACCACGGCACCTCGTTGCTCTGCCTCTTGCTTTTTTCTTAGCGACAATGATCGCCGGAACGTCTAGGGCCTTGGCGGCATGGCCCCGACGGGGAAGAAAGGGGAGGGGCCAGCAGCAACCGGTGCCACAGCAGCTTCAGCAGTCTCCGCCTTGTCCCCGGACTGGTGTTCAGGACAAGTTGGTGGTGCAGATGCGGCTCAGTGAGTCAGACGTGTCCTGGGGGAGTCCCGTCGCCATGTCCGCGAGATTGGGGGGTAGGTGAATTGGCGTGGTTCTTGGTCGCCGGCGATAGGATGGCGATTGGGTTGGGAATGTAATTTCCGAGAAGGAAGTACAGTTGATCTTCTTCCAACGAGTCTGTACACACGTTAGAGGAAAAGTGAAGCAAAGCAGAAAAAAAAAAACTCACGGGCATGGAAGGGCAGCACAGCAGCACAAGAGAGGGAGACCGGACCGGCAGGTCATTACTCCGGAGGCGAGACCGTGGCGCAGTTGCTGCTGCTGCTGCTGCTGTGTCGCGCCAAAATGTTCCTTGACCATATCGCGAAGAGTTCCTTTGACCTGCACGACGTTGAACCTCTCGCTCAGCTGGAAGAATGCGTCAGTAAGAGAAGGGACAGATGCTGACGAGTCACGTGCCTTCGCGATGTCGAGCCAGTCGAAGAGGTCGGTTGTTAGTCGTTGTCTGGAGCGCAACAAGTTCGCAGGCGCAAACATATTTGCTGACCTGCCAATCAAATAAGAACGACAAAAATGAGAGGATAAACACGAAAGAGACTGGCCTCGGCGTAAAAGTGAACAATCCTGCTCGTGGCGATGTCGGCCGGACCTCGGCCCCGCGGCCTCGGCAAAGGTCTTGGAGATGCAGGTGCCTCACGTCTAGCAGTTGTGCACATTATGCTCGGCGTGATCCTGTCGTTCATGAAGTGCAGATGTGCAGCACACCGGAGACGGACGCGAGAGCCGAGCACTCCGAGACTGGCCTGCAAAGGCACACAGAGCCTTGCTGGATGGAAACCCTTCATGCTCGTGCCTTCGGGTGACGACCGCGAGTGGAAGCAGGGTAAATGGAGATTAGCGAAGGTTGCGGTCCTTCGCGTCGGACTAGGTCCATGCCTGTGTACCGGGACGAATCGCCTGGCCCTTGATATTGCCAGAAATGGACGGTCCCTCTCTTCCCGGTTTTCCTTCACGAGGGCCGGCCCTACGGCAAGCAGATGCGCCTCGGCGTCGTGTCCCCTGCTCGGCGATCCTTGGTCGGATCTCCACCCAGTAGTCGGAGTTTCCCGCCGCCACAATTCCGAATCCTGACTGCGAGGCACGTCTCGGGGATGACCATCCCAAGAAAAGAGATGCCGTAGCTGGTAGAAGAAAAGATCAAAACCGGAAAAGAAAGAAAGACCGCCAAGGAAAGTGAACTTACGCAAGAATACTCAGAGTGACCTTTCGCTGACAGCGGTTTTCGATGTGGCTGGATTGAAATCGACTTGAGGTACAGCTCGTTCTCGGAGGACCCAAGGGTTCTGCCAGGAAGCCTGGAGTAATAAGCCTAGCAGAGCGCGTCAGTGCGATCTTCTGCTGACGAAGGAGTTACGCACGTTGAGCGCGAAGGTTTCTGTCGGGGTTGTGGCCAGAGGCGGCCGCTGACTGCGCTGACGGCGACCGGAGAGAGGTTAGCGGGGATGTCCTCCTCCTCGGCGCCTGCTCACGCCAGGATGCGCTCCAAGTATTCTCCGCCCCCAGACCACGGTCGTCAACAAGCAAAGTTTGCGGCGCGGTCATGTGTCATCCAGGATTTTGTCCGTTTTTCGCCCGGACGCCGAGCTCCCAACGCTACCGAGTAGTTGCGGGCCTCACGCGGTCGTAACGCCAGCTATCACGTTCGGTAAATGGATGGAACTTCGCAAAATGTCCGCTGACTGGGCGTACCAAGCAAAGGACGGTTCGGTGGTGATAACATGCATGCTAACGTATGTTGAGATATCGGAGGCGCGTCGCGAAAGGATGCTCACTGATGCTCGTAGCGTGCCAGAGTACTCCAGTTTGTGCAACCAATCGCCAAAGACGAAACTCAGGGTGTCGTCAAAGGCAGAGAACTCTGGCCAAAGGCCGTTTCGGAGTCTCGCTGCACTGGAGAGATGCGGGTGCAACCGCTGGAACCGGAGCACGGGCCCCGTCTGCATTCATGCAGTTGGCTGGTGATCGGCGGGCAGGTTGGACTGGGCCCGATAAAGTCGCAGCCGCCGGAAGGAAGGCCAGCTGTACGCTTAAGTCAGTGGATGGAACTTGGACGATATCTGGTGGCCAGGCGCACCATAAACGGGCGATTTGGTGCCGACGACGTGAGCGGCTGGCGCATGCGAGTCTCAACACACTCGCGGGGTTCCATGTCTCCCGGCAATTCTTTCCCGACCCACACCGCACAGGCAGCGACTCTAATCAAAACCCGTTTTGAGAGGGAGTCGTCTGCTCAGAGGAGCCGGCAAGGAATGAGCCTTGAGGCGGACGTCATCTTCTGGCCGCAAAGGTCGTCGGTGTAAGACACCAAGGCGCTGGTGATGCGTCCACAAATGCGGAACTTGCTATCGACCGTCTCGACACCAGAAAGTACTCAGAAGACCAGACGACGAATTCAAGAATTGAAGGAACATCAAGGCCCACCGCTGTCTTCAAAATAGCTGCAAAATACAGTCTATCAGAGCTCGTTCAAGTCCTCTCGACGTCCTCATAACTGGAACATAATAGTTTGCGTCAATCCATCTACATCTGGGGACGACATTATCGGCGTTCAAACCGAGGACGGTCGGGGAACAACAGCAGAACGTTTCACCGCACGACGAGCAGAACGAGCCAGCAAAACTTCGGCAAAGGGTGCTATACGATCGGGCGGAACGCATCCTACCAGCGCGCGCGACAGCAACTGTCGGTGGGTTGCCATGATCGCTCTGCTACCTGCCTTTCCGAGTCCATTAACACTTCTCGTAGGCGAAAGCAGCTGAACGGAACTTTCAACGCGTCGCAGGACTTCACGCCGTTTATCTAAAGGCGGGACAATTGGAACGTATACGGTGAGGGAACCTGAATCGTACTCCGAAACCCGTTTACTGTTGTCCACTCCAACGGGATTACGCTTGACTAAAGACGGTGTGTTTGGGAAAGACTGGGAGCATCGACGACACCGAACCTCGTCTTTCGCGTGGGTTATATCTACTTGACTACATCGGGCGAACGACCGGTGCGCATCCTCTCACGACGTGGGCGGTTGGGCAGTCATCTCTGATACTCAAAAGATATTAGAATGCACTTCGTCCGCACCAAATCGCCCCCCGTAGTTGTAGAAGAAACTCAGATTGCATATTAAAAGTCAAAGCTATGGCTGCTTGCCAGACGCGCTCAAGTATGCCAATGATAATGATACGTCCGCCGTGAGCTGCTGCAGTACCCAGTCAACATCGTCTACCGCCCATTCCCACTCGCGTGCCAAGTCGGCGCTTGCCCCTTCGTTCACTTCTTTTCCCCACCAGCTCAAGACCACAAGTGAGAGCCCGATGCCCGAACTGCCAGGAACGCCCAGCTCACCCCAGTGACGCGGTGAGGGCAGAGTGCGCGGTAACGTTCCATCTGCTGTGGCACGACGCCAGGTGGGTTGGCGCTGCTGCCACCAGCCACGCCATTGTTTTGCGAAAGCGAGCGAGTCATGGATTAGAATCTTGTCTGCCTTCCACTTCCGCCCCAACTGCATCCACAAGGCGACTTGCGGGGGACGACCATCTGTTATGCGCTTCGTGTTGAGGTCCCAATAGCCGTACAACTTTTCCAACTCCATCCACCGCTGCACTAGGCCCCAGAACGGAGGCGGCATGTTGAAGCGACGGAGTTCAGAGAACATCTGCGTGAACCATCGTGGCGCCTCGGGAGGGCATTCCGGGATCGTGCAGGAGACCACGACGAAAGAACGGGGCTTGGTGACAGCGACCTCGACTCTCGACGCATTCATCGGAGATGCCACGGCCGTCGTCACTGTCTCCACCGTCCGGGGAGCTGCGGCGCCCTGAGCGGCGAGGAATGCCTCCCGAGCGTTGACTCTCGCAACATGTGCGCTTCGAAGGCGTCCATCAAGTTCTATCATGGACTCATCATGGCGCTGCAGGCGTGAGGTTTTCGATGCTGTCGATGCCTGCTGGTGGGGGGGGGCAGCGTCAGGGTCGGCTTGGTCAGGAAAATCCCCGGATGGTGCATGTGGCGCTATAGTCTTCTGACGTTTGGAGGACGTATCGCGATTGTCGTGCGTGTCCTCGGCCGCATCGGAAGCTACGACGAGGCGGCGCTTGCTCGGCACGCTGTTGTGCGTCACTGCCGAACCAGATAATCCCCCAGGCTGTTTGGGAATCTGTGCCGGCACTTCTGGTTGCATTGTGGCTGCGGCTAACGCGTTGGGCCCGGAAGGTCCCGACGACCCCGCCACACTCGGACTCGACCCTTTGCCCGCAGGCGCGGCCTTGACCTTAGCGCTGCCCCTCGCTTGTCGCCGGACGTTATCGGCATCTTCGTCATCTCCATCCTCCTCTTCGTCGGAAGTTTCGTCCAAAACACCTGGATCGATCGCCTCCTCGTGATCATCTTGCATGGCCCGAGCGTCGGGGCCAGGGAGCGTCAAGCCCAAAGTTGCCTCTTGCACATCTTTCTCTGCTATTTTGATCTTAGCTCCAGAAAGGATCTGAGGCGAGAAACGAACTAAAGCAACCCTCGAGGTACTCCCGATAGAAATTCACAACGCTGGACTGAAATCGGGGCTTGTCGGAGGCGGGCCACGAGACGCCATTGAGGTTGTTTCCGTTATATATGCTGTCAGAGGGTAAACAACCAGTCTTGATGAATATATGCACACGCACGATGAAGTCCAAATTTCACCTCCATGCTCTGTGGGTTTTAAACCACCACACATGCCGAAGAAATGCAGGCCGGTGATTTCGGTAAAGCGTGCAGCGTAAGGCCACATGACATCCTTGAAGTCGGCGATGCATCTAAGTACGGAACCAGGAGGTCAGAATGGAAACTCTGGGAAGGGAGCACCTCACTGTTCAACGAACTCGGGCGTCCGAGCCATACCGTCTTTCTCGTACGACGCGACGTCGTCTTTGTTGGCCTTCGCCTCTTCTTCTGCCCGCTGCGCGTACCCGGCTTGCTCATCTGACGACAAAGTCGCCCAGATAGGGGCCACGACTGAGGCACGAAACGGAGCGTTCATCCGAACTGGCGCACCGCCGGGGGTTTGCTTCATTACGCTTCCTAGCCTCTGCTTGGAAGACCGGTCGTAATTCAACGATATGTTCGTGCTGATATTGTTGCTGCGGCTGCAGCTTTCGCTTCGCTTTGGGGATGGCCTTGAATTTCTCGAAGAGCTTGTTGTACGGACTATGGGCAACAGGGTGAAGGTATTTGCCGTGCAGCTTTCGGGCATGATACTTGAGGAACACGCTGATTTGCTAGGCCAGAGTTTAAGCATGGTCTAGCAAAGACGCTAACCACCAGGAAAAGCACCTTGTTCGTCTCCTTGATCTTCGCGTGTTTCGCGACCAACTCATTGCCGGTGAGGGTTTCTGGGGATGGTTTAGCGAGCCGGTTGTACGTCGGCATGGGTTCTGGAATAGGCAGGACGCCAGGAGGTGCGTCCCATGGAACGAAAAAGTTGTACTCGTCGCAGACCAGTTGGACGTAGTCGCGTTTCGCGCGCCAAGTCTGCGACCAGGCTCGGGCGAACTTCGTGACGTGCGGAAGGAGAATCTTCTCGCGCAGACCACCTCGCCACCAGCCCTTGTTAGACTTGCGATCCTCAGGAGGCACGCGACGTGAGGGTTTCGACGGCGAATGAGTGCGTGCCATATCTGCAGCCGTCGTCTACTTGAGCAGAGTGCTTGAAGCATAAGGTAAGGAGAAGGCTGGACTTGCCGCAGTATGCCTTGTGCTTTGCGTGGAGGAAAGAGAAAACAAGTTTTTGCGATCAGTTTTCACATCATTATAAAGGCCCGTTTGGGCAGGACCCCCGACGACCCCGCTAAATGCCTGGATCCGATACCCCCGGTTTTTACGCCTTTTCCCAAAAGGCGCGATTTTTACGCCAGTTTGGCCCAGGGTTTCCGGATTTTTACGCCTTTTAGGCCCAGGCCGGGAAAAATCGCTAAAAACCGCTAATTTTTGAATTTTGCTCCGAAATCGCTGCCTGCGGCGCGCCTGTCTTTCCTGAGGTGTACAAAAGCTACAAATCTTTCTTTCTACGCGTCATCTCCTTGATTGCAGCCCGAATATCTGAGCGATGGCCCGCTTCATTTAGCGTGGCTGCATACCGCCGTAATGGATCGATTTTTTTCGTACGTAGAAGATAGACAAATTTGAGAGAAAGGGTCCCGATTTTGTCTGCTTCCGACACCCCTTTTTAACGCCAATTTGATCCAGACCTCCCGATCCGGCCCATTCTTACGCCTTTTTGCAGCGAAATTTACGCCTTTTTGGGGAGGCATTTTGCAAAATTTTCTCAAATCTTACGCCTTCCGTTCCAGGCATTTGGCGTGACGGTCCTGTTTACCCTTGGTTTACCCAGCGCGCTACCAGGATGATTCTGTATCAGGAAGCGGAGCAACGGATTAATATCACTGGCAGGAGCAACGAGTTACGAGATCTTGGAGGGCCTCGGGTGGTTCACAGTGTGTTTGTGCGTGATATTTCTTTGCAAGTGTACATATTTGGTACATATACACGAAAAACCCGTCGAGGGCTGAGATTTCCGACGCGTCCTAAACCTTGACAGGCGTGGCGAAGCGTTACTGACAAGGTGACCCGAGGTCCCCATTGGGCCGGCCGCGACCGATCGGGCGGATGCGGAAGGAAGGAAAGAAGGAAGTTACGTACGGTCCCGCTCGGCGGACCTCGGCGAGAAGAAAACGAAAAATATTCTGACAGCTGTCCGACACAAATGACGCAAGGCGTCGCCGGAGAACGAATTTTCTGACTGTCGACGAGCTTACAATACAGTATATTCTAGTGGAGTCTCCTCATTCCAGCCATGCAAAACCACTGGAGGAACGGTCGAGAAAAGGCTCAGAGGCCTCCAAGCAGTGGCAAGCACTGTGCGACCAGCTGCCGTTAGATGTCGCTAGCCGAGACACTTTTCCCAGATGATCGGCAGGGTCTCGTCGCCCACTGTTTGGTAGTCTCTAGACTGTCCCGGCCACCGTTCGCGATGATTTTTATATGGGCAGAGCGAGGATATTTAATTCTGAGTCCAACTGGGCCGCTCAAAAGCTGGGGGACAGCTCGCTGACAGCTGAATGCAAAACACTGGGCGCGCGCAGAACTCCACACACATGTCGGCAATGCTCGGCATGCGAGGCATAGTGGAGCTGGAGGCTGCTTGACGTCGTCCCAACGTCGTCCCAACGTCGTCCAGACCCACAACTGTATAATGCCGAGGCGGCGATTATGTGTGTGAATTTTCACGCGCGCCCAGTGTTTTGCATTCAGCTGGAAGCATGGCTGGAAGAGAAAAGTCGCGCCGTCCGACGTCGCTTAGAGCCCGCATCAGACACCTATGTGGGGCGGCTAAACGGGGAACGGGGAAGAAGCAAAAATGCTGACGTTTGACTGATGGGGTCTTGGAGCTGTCATTTTTGACGTCCAAAGCTCGGCGTTCTCCTCCGTGCCAGTTCCGTGCCTCGCTGGCTGGAGATGTTTTCTGGCTTGATTGGGCTCAGTTGATTTCACCAGACAGAGAGCCACCGGCGGAGAATGCCTGTCAAATGCGGGTGATCAACTCTCGGCAAGCTAAAGTGTCACATCGCAAATCATGTCGGTCGTATGTTGGCGCTCATTTCCACGGAGCTCCGCTGATGCCGAGGCCCATCGCCGGCCTTCTCCGCTGGCGGCCTTTCTCGGCGGCTCTCAGGCCGCTGCGGGGTCTGACGCCGAAAGCCGTGCCGGGCTGTCATTGCGCGATCACGATGAGAAGCCTCATCGCGGCCTCATCATCTAGAGTGATTAAAGCTTAAGCATACTTGAAGCGGACGCGCTTACGTCAGCACTAGTCTGGACCGCCGTGTCCCGGCCGAGACCCGCCAGGTCCGTAATCTGTCACGCCTGTCGACTGGTGGCTTCTCTTGATGGTTTCCCAATCAGGTAGGGGCAGGTTGATGTCTGTATGTCAGGTATTAGGCCTTCTAAAACGACTACCTACAAGAGAGAAGGGACATGCTCAGACTCAATCCTCATAAATCTATATATCACCCGCTAGATGCCTTCGGATTGATGATATGGCTGTTTGGCCCGTCCTGCCATTTTAATCCGCTTGTTGCGTCCAAGACGTGCTCATTGCCCTCCTCATTGACCTCACCGTCGGATCCCGAACGGGACTCTGAGCCCTATGGATCGAAGCCGCCCTCGTCACCGTCGTCGCCTGGCGGCGCCGCCGCCTGATTCCCCGTCAACACCTCGGGTGCAACTGTGGGTACATCGGGTGTGCCGCGTGAGCTGTACCTGGCGCCGGCGCGTTGCGCTCGTCCTCAAACACTTCTGGCTGCAGTGCCACTTCGGGCTCGTGCGGCGGGTCCGGGACGAGGACGCGGTAAGAGTGGCCAATGGCACCACCGAGATACCGCATGAGCATGTCGCGGTCGACAAAACTGTGAAAACAGTCAGTATTTATGGGCCACAAAGTGAAGGAACGTACAAATTGACGTAGTGATACTTCCAGTCATTGAAAGTTGCTCGTGGGCGCTCTCAAAAACGACCCTTGGTGAGCGCTGCCGTCCTGTTACAGTTGAGAGGTAAACGAAGAGACCGGACCGGCAGGTCATTACTCGGGAGCGAGACCGTGGCGCAGTTGCTGCTGCTGCTGCTGCTGTGTGCGCAAAATGTTCCTTGACCATATCGCGAAGAGTTCCTTTGACCTGCACGACGTTGAACCTCTCGCTCAGCTGGAAGAATGCGTCAGTAAGAGAAGGGACAGATGCTGACGAGTCACGTGCCTTCGCGATGTCGAGCCAGTCGAAGAGGTTGGTTGGTCGTCGTTGTCTGGAGCGCAACAAGTTCGCAGGCGCAAACATATTGCTGACCTGCCAATCAAATAAGAACGACAAAAATGAGAGGATAAACACGAAAGAGACTGGCCTCGACGTAAAAGTGAACAATCCTGCTCGTGAGCGATGTCGACGGACCTCGCGCCCCGCGGCCTCGGCAAAGGTCTTGGAGATGCAGGTGCCTACGTCTAGCAGTTGTGCACATTATGCTCGACGTGATCCTGTCGTTCATGAAGTGCAGATGTGCAGCACACCGGAGACGGACGCGAGAGCCGAGCACTCCGAGACTGGCCTGCAAAGGCACACAGAGCCTTGCTGGATGGAAACCCCTTCATGCTCGTGCCTTCGGGTGACGACCGCGAGTGGAAGCAGGGTAAATGGAGTGCGAAGGTTGCGGTCCGCCGCATCGGACTAGGTCCATGCCTGTGTACCGGGACGAATCGCCTGGCCCTTGATATTGCCGAAATGGACGGTCCTCTCTTCCCGGTTTTCCTTCACGAGGGGCCGGCCCTACACGGCAAGCAGATGCGCCTCGGCGTCGTGTCCCCCTGCTCCGGCGATCCTTGGTCGGATCTCCACCCAGTAGTCGAGGAGTTTCCCGCCGCCACAATCGAATCCTGACTGCGAGCACGTCTCCGGGGATGACCATCCCAAGAAAAGAGATGCCGTAGCTGGTAGAAGAAAAGATCAAAAACCGGAAAAGAAAGAAAGACCGCCAAGGAAAGTGAACTTACGCAAGAATACTCAGAGTGACCTTCGCGGCAACGGTTTTCGATGTGGCTCGGATTGAAATCGACTTGAGGTACAGCTCGTTCTCGGAGGACCCAAGGGTTCTGCCAGGAAGCCTGGAGTAATAAGCCTAGCAGAGCGGCGTCAGTGCGATCTTCTGCTGACGAAGGAGTTACGCACGTTGAGCGGCAAGGTTTCTGTCGGGGTTGTGGCCAGAGGCGGCCGCTGACTGCGCTGACGACGACAGGGAGAGGGTTAACGCGGGGATGTCCTCCTCAGCGCCTGCTCACGCAGGATGCGCTCCAAGGTATTCTCCGCCCCAGACCACGCAGTCGTCAACAAGCAAAGTTTGTGGCGCGTCATGTGTCATCCAGGATTTTGTCCTCGTTTTCGCCGACGCCGAGCTCCAACGCGCTACCGGTAGTTGCGGGTCTACGCAGTCGTAACGCCAGCTATACGTTCGAGTAAATGGATGGAACTCGCAAAATGTCCGCTGACTGGGCGTACCAAGCAAAGGACGGTTCGGTGGTGATAACATGCATGCTAACGTATGTTGAGTATCGGAGGCGCGTCGCGAAAGGATGCTCACTGATGCTCGTAGCGTGCCAGAGTACTCCAGTTTGTGCAACAATCGCCAAAGACGAAACTCAGGGTGTCGTCAAAGGCAGAGAATCTGGCCAAAGGCCGTTTCCGGGAGTCTCGCTGCACTCGGGAGAGATGCGGGTGCAACCGCTGGAAGGAACGGAACGCGGGCCCCGTCTGCATTCATGCAGTTGGCTGGTGATCGAAAGACGGGCAGGTTGGACTGGGCCCGATAAAGTCGCAGCCGTCGAAGGAAGGCCAGCTGTGCGCTTAAGTCAGTGGATGGAACTTGGGCGATATCTGGTGGCCAGGCGCACCATAAAGCGGGCGATTTGGTGCCGACGACGTGAGCGGCTGGCGCATGCAGTCTCCAACACACTCGCGGGGTTCCATGTCTCCCGGCAATTCTT
Source organism: Mycena chlorophos (assembly GCA_014461115.1). Classification (NCBI taxonomy): domain Eukaryota; kingdom Fungi; phylum Basidiomycota; class Agaricomycetes; order Agaricales; family Mycenaceae; genus Mycena; species Mycena chlorophos. The sequence continues at coordinate 233,111 of JACAZE010000034.1, read as the reverse complement.
TCCCGACCCACACCGCACAGGCAGCGACTCTAATCAAAACCCGTTTTGAGAGGAGTCGTCGTCTGCTCGAGAGGAGCCGGCAAGGAATGAGCGAGGCGGACGTCATCTTCTGGCCGCAAAGGTCGTCGGTGTAAGACACCAAGACGCTGGTGATGCGTCACAAATCGCGAAACTTGCTATCGACCGTCTCGACACCAGAAAGTACTCAGAAGACAGACGACGAATTCAAGAATTGAAGGAACATCAAGGCCCACCGCTGTCTTCAAAATACGCTGCAAAATACAGTCTATCAGAGCTCGTTCAAGTCCTCTCGACGTCCTCATAACTGGAACATAATAGTTTGCGTCAATCCATCTACATCTGGGGACGACATTATCGACGTTCAAAACCGAGGACGGTCGGGGGAACAACAGCAGAACGGCAATATACAGTTGAGGGTCTCGACGACGTCGTCAAGCAGCCCCAAGCTCCACTATGCCCCGATTGCCGAGCCTTGCCGACATGTGTGCGGAGTCTTGCAGGCGCCCAGGGTTTTGCAACCAACCGCTATTGCGACGATCAACACAGGATCCCGGGGATATTCCCCGAGCTGTCCCAGCGATATCCCAGGACCTTGCCAGGGCTGATGCAACAACGCTTTTGCCGCAGCTTCTTGACAGGATCTTGTAGGGACCGTTGCGGAATTGATCTTTCCTTTCCTTTCCTCAAACACCCCGGGACTCCGCCCAACGACAAAGCTTCGAGAACTCCCCTTACAGTTACAGGGTTGTTCTCAGCGCTTGCGGGGACGATCCCATGTGAGCGGGGTTGTATCCCGCTAACGCCAAGTTTACCCGCAAGGCACCGAGAAGGCCAGTTCCTGTTGCCAGCATCCGTCAGATTGACAACCCGGGCCTGCGCCCAACGACCCATTTTGCCCTTACAAGCGTCTTCTCACCGCTTGCAGGGACGATCCCATGTGAGCGGGGTTGCATCACGCTAACGCCAAGTACTCCTGAGCCCCGCGAGGGCACAGTGACTCGGTGCGTAGCTCCCCCTCGAGAAAGTCTTTGTATTGACACCCACCACAGCCACTCGTCATGTACGCCCCAGCGCGGCGTTTGCTGATTCCACCAAGTCTCTCGGGGATAATTCTCAGTCCCGCGCCTCCAGCGAGTCCGAGTCCGCTTCGGAGATGCAACTGTTCCGTGTCCGTGTGTCGACCGACGACTTTCGGAAAGATGCAGCATTGCCTGCTCTGTCTGCGGATGCGGAACCGGCCAAGCTAATCACGGTCCCCGAGTCGGTTTTCGCTATCGCAACTCGGGATCTCAGTTTGAGCGAGGCGGAGACAACGGTAAACTTTTAGTACATCCTGATAATTCATCTTGAATCTAATCTCGTTGCCTAGCTATTTCTCAGTTCGGCCTTCAAAAGCGCATTCAGACTCACGAGCTTGAGCGCTAACGACCGCGCCTGACGCGGAATCGGATGGCGAGTCTGCTGGTAACGTGATCGCGACCTCGGCTGATGAATCCTCTGGGGGCGTCTAGTTTTGCGCCAGGTCGATTGTGGTCTTGCGTTCCGACGAGGAAGAGCTCGAACTGCGCAAGACAGCGGGTGAACTTGCTCAAGGTGCTTCAGGTGAGGGCCTGTATCTCGTTACCCCACGCAAGGGCAGCTATCTTGCTGGGACTCGGAGCGCTGGAGTGGGGAGCAAACGACGCAAACAAGTTGCAAATGTTATCGACTTAACTTACGGTTACTTACCTGTTGGACTAGCTACATACACATGGGACAGCTCCGTTTTTCCTTTCTGTACCGTGTGTTACCATTACTGTACAGTATATTACATGCGAACTGCATTCTACTGGGCATACATTGACTCTGAGCTCTCCGATAGGCAGTATTACATTGAAGTTCGAGCACCAGAATGCCCTAAAGCACCCCAGGCTTGAGTTCTCCCTCCCGTTCTTCTTTCTCGTGTGTTTCTCGTCGGACCTCAGGCTCAGGCACAAACATACCGCGCCCCGCAGCGTAGCCGATGCACTAAAGGTTCAGCTTTGATGTCTCGGGTCGTTTGGGCAACACTGGCCTTGCCTCTGCTTCCAATACAGCCAGGTCACGGTTGCGCGTCGTGTTGCCGTTGGTTCAGTTGATCCAGAAAACCCTCAACAAGAAAGAGCTGGAACGCCCGCCGACGGTGCGGTCTGAGGCATCACCGACACCAGCAGAGAGAGAGATGGTGGTGAGGAATGCTGGTTGTGGGATGCTGGTGACTGTCGGACAGGATTGATTGATTGATTTCCATTAGAGTGCATGTCGGGCCCTTTAGGGCCCATGTAGCACTATGCGTATCTACGATTTTGTACTGTATGTGTGTGTGTCGACTGTGTTGTGTCCGTTTAATGAGGAGAGAGATAAGATAAGAGATAAACTAGGAGCGGGAGAGAGAGAGAGAGAGAAAGAGAGAGAGAGGGAGGGAGGAGGGGAATGTCTATTCTACAAGGTATCGTACTTAGGAAATCTTCCTGATGTGTGAACGTACGCGAGGACGGGGCCGGTTGGGGCTTTGGCGGCGAGTAGTTTTCGGAGAGTGCTGCCCGTTCGATGCCGCGTGTGTTGCCGTTGAAGAGGATCGCCGCCGACCCAACCTTCCCTCCGTAGCCCGACCCGTCCGTGAATATGCGTGCGCCCCCGCTGGCACAAACTGCTTCCATTTCCTTCGTCGCCGTCTCCTTCGTGTTCGCGATCGAGTGCGTCAGTACGTTGGACGGCGGTGGGATGATTCTGAGCTGGGTGTCCATCGTCTCGAAGTCGTTCTTCAATGCCGGAAAGGCGGAGAAGAGGTGGTGGATTGGGGATCGGTGGAAGCGCGGGACGCGTTTGCATCTCGCAACGACGGGTTGGAGAGGTTGGGTTTGTGGGAGTGTAACGAGTAGTGATCGGCACGGGTCGGCCGACCCGCCGCGGGCCGCGGGTACGGGTTGGTCCGGGTACGGGTACCCGCTCGACCCGTCGGTACCCGTGATGGACCCGTGATGATATTTTGATGCGTTGATCTTGGATTTAAGGGCCGGAACCCGTGTATCCTACTCAGCAGGTCTCAGCTCAGCTCGCAAAAACTGCGCAGAATGCTCTTTGGGACGAGTCTCGCCCCAAGACCGTCATGAAGTCAAGGCCATCATACTTTGATGCGCCGACGCTGTTGTGTGCAGGGCCTAAGCAGGGCCAGAATCACGCCCGCAGGGCTGACTACTGGGCGCAATCGATGTCTCCATACATCTTCTCCATGTTTCGGACGATAATGGAGCACAATACGAGGAAAACAAGCAGGTACATCCGCCTTGGGTCCACGGGTCGCGGGTCACCCGTCGACCCGCCAAAAAACCCGTACCCGTGCTCGCGGGTACGGGTTTTGGCGGGTACGGGTACGGGTCTCTCCGGAAATACCCGCGGGAGACCCGTGCCGATCACTAGTAACGAGACGCGCGCCCGCGTTGAACACCGTCCTATTGAGCCGAATATGGACGGGTAGGATGTTGGCATGGAAGTCGAGTGTGTCCGTCGCTGTTGTGCGCAAAGCTCCGGTGATGAGTTTGCACGCCGCGCGTTGGACTTTGCCGAGGGATTTGGCCACCCAGACTGTTCCCGACCTCCGCCCGTCTTGGCCGCCGCTCACCGGGCGATACCACACCGGGAGTGCGTATTCCATTCGGGGCACGACAACGGAGTTGAAGAGCTGTCGTAGATATGAGTGGGGTAGTCCGTTGGTGGGCGCCGCGATGCGTGAGATGGCGTAGACGGCCTTCAGCCCGCGTTTCTGCGCCAGCTCCGCGTGGTTTCGGAACGACAGCTTGCTGTCCAGGACCAGGCCCAGGAGTTTGCAAGTGTTAGAGGGTGAGTGGTAGCGGTTGGTAGTGTTCCTTGTACCGTCCCGGGGGCACAAAGTGGGTGAGTTGGAACTTTGGGAGGTCGAAGCGTAGTCCGAGGGCTTTGGAGCGTGGGATGCTGGTGTTGGTCATGTACTCGCGGAGTTGCGCCCGTCGTGCCCGCCAGATCCTCAGCTATTTCCAGGCGTCCCGTGTCGTCAATGTATCCAGTTTTGCCCTTGCCGTCTCCGAGGAGCTCGTCGGCATAGACGATGTACAGCGGGCCGCTGAGGGGCGAGCCCTGCGGGAGGCCACTGGGGACGGGTAGGGCGTCGGATGTGTAGTCGTCGAACGTGAGGGTGGTCGTTCTGCCTCGTAGGAAACCTGCTATGAGGTTCACGAGCGGGGTTGGGAAGCCTTTGCGTCGCAGGGTGTGGATGAGATGAGGATGGCTGACGGACGGGAAGGCCTGTGAGATATCCATCAGTAACACGCTCGCAACTTTTCCTTTCCGCCCACGCGTCCTTGATCTTTTGTACCAGCAGCAAGAGCGCGTCCGTGGTACAACGCCCTGCGCGGCCACCAAATTGGTTGCTCGAGATGAGCCCGTTGGTCTCGACGACCTCCATCAGCCATTCAGCGAGCGCCGACTCGATGACCTTGCCCAAACATTCCTCCAGCGCTATGGGGCGGAAGGCACCTGGGTTCGTGTAGTCGCTTTTTCCCGGCTTTCTGAGCGTTACGGTCTTGAAGGTGCGCCATTGCTCCGGGTAGTGGCCCGTTGCTAAGCACGCCTCCAGTATCTTCGCCAGCAGCGGTGTTAGCGTTGCTTCCGCGGCTTGGATCGCGCAGTTGGGGATGCCCGTAATGCCTGGTGCCTTCCATGGCGCAAGCTTGCGGAAGGCCTTGGTGATCGCTTTGGCGCCCGGGGATGGGGCAGGGTGGTGGTTCTGGGTGTGGGTGTTGAGGGTTTGGGGGCTCGATGTCGGGTTGGGGTGGGAAGAATTTGGCGTGGAGGGACGGCTGCTTTCTCTTGTGGAGATTGCGCCGTGGTTCCATCTGGGGAAGTCAGTGTGGGGATTCGGGATGGTTGGGACGCGTCTTGCGGCGCCAGCGCGTATTTGGCTGCCTGCCAGATGTTCGCTCGGGGGAGGAACATCAGGTACTCGCGCCAGTGCGAGCGTTTTGCGCGTCGCATGGCGGATCGGTATTGGTGTTTGGCCTCGTGCTCGGCTTGTTGGGATGGTTCGTGGCTTGGGTGTTTAACGGCGCGACGGTGGGCTCGTCGATACGCTCTCTTCAGGTCGGTGAGTTCCTTCGTCCACCATCGTTTGCTGTATGGCGTCTTGTTGCTCATCGGGACGTGGCTCTCCAGGACCGTGACCATGCGTTCAGATATCTCTTCGACGAACGAGTCGATGTCGGCGGGTGTTTCGAGTTCGCCACCCGGGAGCGGGTTCTCCGACACGTACGCTTCCAGCAACTCCGGGAATTCCTTCCAGTCCGCGTTGCGGAAGTTTCGGCGCGGTGGTGGCTCGCGATGGACGACGTCTGTGTTGATGGAGAGGTAGATGGCACAGTGGTCGGAGCCGTGTCCGTCCTGCGTGTTGCACTTGTTGAGGGCCTCGCTCAGTGGGTTGGACTGTCGGACAGGAGAGAAGGCGAATGCCTGTATTTCGTGTCAAGTAAGCAAATCGAAGCAAAGAAACGGGCGACGCACCCAAAAGCACCCCCCAGAGTGCGTAGAGTGCGTGGGGACAGCTTCAGCACTAAACCCGGCGTCGACCGTCGTAAGAAACGTAAGAAAGAGCGAAGGGAGCGAAGGCTGCGGCGGCAAGCGGCAGGAATCGAGGCCGGAACAGGAGATTGGGGCACGAAAGTGTCCGAGTCGTAAAGAGGCGGGCTCGGTGACCCGCCCGCGCCAAAACGCGGTGACCACGCCGCGCGCTGAGGCCAGCGCCGAGGTACCCGCATTGACGCTCATTAACTCATTGACGGCTGGTGACCGTGACATCAAGTCACCGACCGAGTGAGAACCAACTTCCCACTTTGCCGATGCGTGAAAACATGTCCGACGCCTACGGAGCAGCCCATGGAGGGTGCTGGGGCCCCGAAGCCCGTCGACCGCGCTCGATGCGGCCCTGACTCGCTTGCAACAGTCGCCACACAACACCGAAGGTTGGAAGCGTGCCGTTGACCTTGCAGAATCCAGCCACAGCCTGTCCTGCATTCGCAAGGCGTACGATGCACTGCTCAAGCAGTTTCCAAACAACCCGTCTGCACAGACTGCGTATATCAATCATTTCCTCGTCGGCAATAAGGCCACGTCCAGCGAAGCAGAAGAGCTCCTCAACAAGTTCCTCCGCATGTCCCCTGCCGTCGACCTTTGGCGGGCGTATCTCGATTACGTACAAGGCACCAACCTGCAGGGCGTCGCGCGCCTCACCACGCGCGAAACCATCCGCAAGGCATTCGAGTTTGCGCTCAACCACATCGGCCAGGACCGTGACAGCGGCTTCATCCACGCGGCCTACATCAAGTTCCTCACCAACGCAGACTGGGATCCCCAACAAAGGCTGGACATGATCCGCAAGGCCTTCCACAGCGCCGTGCAGATTCCGCCTCAACAACGTCGAGAAGCTCTGGTCCGACTTCGAGGCGTTCGAGATGGGCTTGAACAAAATCACCGCAAAAAAGTTGGTGCAGGACTTCAACCCAGGGTACCTCCAGGCCCGCACCGTCCTGCGCCAGCTTTCGAACCATTTGAGCGGTCTGAATCTCGCCAACCCCAACGATGGCCTTGTTCTCCCGTCCCCGCCGACCTTCACCCCGGCCGAGCGCCAACTCGTCGGCCGCTGGAAGGCGTATCTCAAATGGGAGGAGAGCAATCCGCTGGAGATCGAGGACAAGGACAAGGCCATTTTGATCACTCGTGTGCAGCTTGTGTACCGCAAAGCCCTGGTGCGAATGCGATACTTTCCTGAAATTTGGTTTGTTGCGGGTGTGCATATGCAGGTGGATTTTGTGATTTCTGATGTCGTTGTTTTGTTTTCTCTAGGTTCATGGCCTACGCGTGGAATCTGAGCGTTGGAAATACTTCCGAAGCAATCTTGATCCTCGAACAAGGCCTAGAGGCTAATCCTGAAAGCCATGCGCTCACGTACGCATACGCAGAGCAGCTGGAGCTCGCCGAGATCAAGAAACATTCGGAGCAGCGCAACTTTACCCAGATCCACACCGTCTACGAGCGTTTCTTTGGCCTCTTGCGGAGGGAATTGACGCGCCTGAAGCAAGCCGTGGACGCAGCGCTGGCGGCAACCATTGCAAGGGATGACCCTTTGCGTGATGTTAATGGCAGCGCGAATGGCCCCGCCAACCGTGACGCACCTGGGCCTGCTGATAGTGCTATCGCGCCGCCGGACCCGCGCATGGACGAACTCGTCGAGCGTCAGAAGCACTACTCGAACGCCTGGATCAACTACATGCGGTTCGCGCGGCGTGCGCAGGGATCTAAAGGGGGGCGGGATGTGTTTGGTAAAGCGAGGCGTGACGAGTTTACGGGATGGGAGGTGTTCGAGTGGGCAGGTGCGCTTTCGAATTTGGTATTCTTCCACGTTGCTCACGTGATTGAAGCGCTCGCTGAGTACCGCTATTCGCGCAACGACAGCAAAGGCAAGAACGACAACGACGGCAAAGACGTGGCTACACGTATCTTCGAGATGGGGATGAAGAAGTATGCCGATGATCCTCAATACGTGCTGAGCCACCTCAGCTTCTTGCTTACGATCAACGACGAAAATAGTGTGTTCTTTTCGTTGCGTGGTGTCCGATGTGTTGATAATTTCTCAGATGCCCAGGCACTTTTCGAACGCGTCATCAACACATTCACTCCTCAGCAGGCGAAGCCCATTTGGGAGCAATGGTCACGCTCGCGGTACACATATGACGACTTGCAGGTGGTGCTAGATCTCGAACGACGAATAGCGCAGACCTACCCCAATGGTGCACGGGTTCTTTCCTTGGCGCAGCGATGAGAATTTTACTCATGTAACGGAAACTAGACGCGCCGATCAAGCGGTTCGCTCAACGACACATATACCACGTCGATCCCATTGCGGAGAGTGACCTTGGGTTCTCCAAGACGAAGAAACAAAATAACGGATCCGTCTCGCCGCACGTGAGGCCCGTGAACGGGAACGGCGCCGCCACTGGGAACATCAACAACGACAGCAAGCGTGACTCGAACTCGAGGTTGAAAAAACGACCTCGTCCGCCGACGGATGACATGCCGCTAGACTTCAAGCGTCCCCGGAACGACGACCGCGAACGCCAACGTCGGGGTACTGGTCAAAGACCTCCTTCGCCTCTGAGGCGCGAGAAGTCAGAGTCGGCGGCGGGTCCGTCGTGTAGAGAACCGCCGGCGCTTCAGCCCATTTTGCAGCGGTTCATGGCCCAGCTTCCGCCAGCAGACCACTGGGACGGGCCGATGCTGCACACCAAGGACCTCATCGATAGCCTGCGCGACACAGTTCTCATCAGTGGAAACAAGTCGCGCAACTTCGCCGCCGCTTCTGCAGTCCGTTCCGTGGCCCGCTTCGCCGCCCAGGTCATCTGGTTTGTTCCTCTTAGTCCATAGCACGTACGGTTTATTGATGGTGTCTCCAACAGGATATCCGTACCAAGGTCTAGGCAGCATACCGCCACGCGGTCACCGAGGCAGCTACTGAACGAAAAGAATTGGGATGGCCCAAATACACCGCTTTTCGAAGTCCTGTCTACGTACTTGCATGTGCTGTCGAGGCTCCTTTTACGACGGAAGCCGGAAGGAATGAAGATGTGGCCTTTGGTACGCGTTCGACTGTAGCCATCCATTGGCAACGAGCGTTGTTGTTGACTTTGGGTGCTTGCAAGGTGCCTGCGATTATGATTATTATTATTATAAAGGCATATAGGCCCCCGCAACGGAGTGCCCTGCCGACCAAACAGCCAAGCGGGGGGCGATGCTGTACCCCCCCAACGAGTACGTCGACCCCCCTACCGTCCATACAAAACACAAGGTACAGAGCCAAGTAGAACCAGTAGAGCCCTACAAGTCCGAGAAAGTCCAAACAAGAACATCCGAGCCCCAAGAAATCAAGCCAGAGTAAGTCCGAGCCCACGAGCCCACAGCAGTCGAAGAGAAAGCCAGAGCAGTACCAGAGCGCGCGCAGAATGAATGGATCCATGAGAACCCCAGAGAGTAACGCCGCACGAGAGAGCCAGAACAAGAGCCACAGCAGGATTCGTCGAGAGCGCCCAAGAAACAGTCAGCGGAGCGGGACGGCGGGCCGGCCCCGACATAACGGCGATCGGCGTTGACGATGAAATAGATCACAAGTCACAAGGGGAGCTTCCCGGGGCCTGCGGTACCGCGGTGGGTGCATGCGTTCCACTGATCACAACGGGATAGGTTTCTTGGCAATGCCCATAAGTAGCATACATTAGGCGTTCTATGTATCGGGGAGCCGCTCGTTTCTTGTAGGGACCGCTGCGGAATATATTTTCCTTTCCTTTCCAGGGGGATATCCTGTGTTCGCCATGAACTCCAGCAGGGATTTGTCTCATGAGCTCAACCAGGTGCCTCAGCGGTGTCATCACAGGCGTGCGCGGAATAAAGACCGCCCCTCAGCGCTCAGCGCCGGCCCTCAGCCTCCTGCATAAGTCCGACAACCTGGTTTTTTTTAACGTGATGATGCGTCGGGTTTCAGCGCCGTCCTGGCGAATTAACTTATAATAACCAAGCATGTAGCTGCATGTAGGCTATGATGTAGCTACAGTAACAAAACGAAAGCAAGTGGGAGAGCGAATGAGATCAGGATACCGAATGAATGGGATAGGTTTTCATGCAAAGTCAACAAAGAAGGCAGGTGCTGCATGTTTCTCTCTAGTTCTCGTTAGCCGGAGTGAACTTCTCTGTGGTTGGGTCCTCGATGAGGTCGTAGAGCTTCGCCTCGTTGAGCTCCAGGTTCCACCGAGCTATGACTTTGAACGCGTGCAAGTATTCAGCGGCGGTTACCGCCGCCTCCTTTATCTTGCATCTGTCGTCAGCGCACAGTGCGACCTGCAACTCCGGGTTGGCGCTCATATTGACGATTTCGTCGATGTTGGGAACGGGGAGCAGTGTAGATTCGTTGTCGGGCCGCGTGATGCATAGAAAACGCGAATGGGACTGTTGCTTGAAACCGACGTGGAGGGGAGTCGCCTTCGGCTCTTCGCCGTGTACGGCAATATAAGTTTGCCTGAACCGGAGTAGTATTGGCGGGCAAGTTGCGACAGAAGAAGCAAAGCGCTCACCGTGGGGGCAGTATGTGGTCAGTTCTGGTAGAGTGAGTTGCCATGGCGTGGGTCACGGTAGAGTAACGCTTTTTCTTGGTAAGATCAACATAGGCCTGATGATCAGGGTAGAGATCGGGGTTTGACGTCGTAAGTAGCAGACTCGGAGCTCAAAGCTCCGCCTCGTAGTGGACTCTGAGAGCGACAACTCAGAGGATAGGATAGGATAGGGTAACCCAAGGTCCCGCATCATAATGAGTCATCGGAGAGAAGCCAATTGAGACCGGAATTCAGTGTAGAAATCTGACTGATGTGACGAGTGTGATGAAATAAAATCCCAGGTTCGGGGTCGTGCGTTGTGCTTGTTGCCACCAACCCAACCCACTACTTCGTTTCATGCACGACTCCCAAACTCAGGTGCTGCGCGAGTATATTGCGCAACAGCGAAGGCGGCGAAAAGTCGATCCCGAAGCAGGCACGACTCCTCCTGACCTGGCGCAAAACTGAAACTGACAAGGCCGCAGCAGAGAAGGCTGACCGCCTTCAGAAGGGCCCCGCCTTCAGAAAGCGAGTCGAAAACACGCGTCTGGCGTTAGAGGGTGTTGAGAGTACGTTGTGTCCATTTTCTTCCTTTCCGCGTTGACGCTGTGCACAGCTGACAGACTTGCTCGCGTATCCGACGTCCTGGGGGACATGTACAGCAACCTTTACACCGCCACCCATGCCCTAGAAGATGCTGTGGCTAATGCTCTCGACCTCAGCGAATGGGATGATGATACTGTTCTTGGGGAGCGCGCAACTCGCCTGGCCAACCATGTGTTAGGCTTCAGGCGTCTTGTGATGGGCTTGTGTCGTGGTGTTAACGAGCAAATCGAGAAATGTTCTTGGGCTGTGAACATGGAGGATGGACAGGAGGGCAAGGAGGGCAAGGATGCTGCTGTCCTGGAAACCAATGGTGATGATGAGGTGGTCTAGGATACTGGGCCAGCCAGACTGTACTGCCTCCAAGGGCCTACATTTAATAAATTTGGTACATAAATTGGTGGCCTGTGGACAGGCAACTGTGGACCTTGATTTCGGTGTCTGAGACGGAGTTCTAGACTGCCACCTTGCAAGCGTGATGTCGAATGCTGCGAGAACGGAGACTGGGCAAGATACATGCATTTTAAAGGGATGGTAAAACAAGTACTTGATGATGACGGTGCCGACAAGACGTTACCAGAAACAAAACAAGATAATGGAACGGGATGGCAAGGCAGATAACAAAGAGAACGAAGAAAAACACCCCGTTATCCCAATCAGTGCCATCTCTCACCGCCCCACTCTTTGCCTCGTCCGCCCCTCTGCTCCCTCTCGACAAGTCATACGCCATCTCTTTACCTCGGCTCGAAGCTTCGGCCGAAAAGCATACCCTGCCCGAAACGCAATAATGTACCATGGGCACTATTACGCCGTTTCTCGCGCTCCTGCACACCCACAGTGACCCACTTCCGCACCAGCATCCGCCCCAACAACCATTCCCATCTCCCTGGATCCAACGCCGCGCACAAACCGTCTCGGGCCGTCGGAATGCATGTATCTGTTCACATGCCCAGTGAGGCACGAGCTGACCCATGCTCGATACACACTGGGATGGCGTGGAAGATTGTCGGGAAGGCGTAGGCGGTCCCATCAAATAGAAACGGGACCGTTTCACAGTGCGGGTCTTCGTCGTCTTACCCGCACAGCGGCGCCAGTGCCTGAAGCTCAAGGCCAAGCTCGGAGGTGGTTAGGGAGGGCGGAAGGGAGAGCGCGCGGACGAGCTGCATCGTCGTCGGTACGAGCCGACTTGCGACGACGACGACGATTAGAGTTTGGAAGTGCTGGGACGCGAAGAAGTTGGAACGCGACGAGTCTGTAGCGAGAACCGTCGGAGAACGGCGCGAGGTCGCGTTGCTTGAAGAGCCACAGAAAGTAGCCTGACGGTAAAGTCGTTGAACGCGCCGATGGACAGCTCAACATCGCGCTTAGTACGTTGTCGAAAGGCGGGTACCAGACTGCGAACTGTCTTAGGGCTGGCGCGGTGAGGTTGTCGAGGATGCGCGTGATGTCGATGCCATCGTAGCGGTCCGGGTCGAACGAGAGACCCGATGTGTTCGACTGCTTAAGCTTGGGGCGTGTCCGGGGCACCGCAGATGTAGCGGCCTCGGATGAGGGGGAGTGGGGCACCCGAGGAGAGTGTGGCAGGATGAGGAGGCCATCGTCGACCATGCATTCCGTCAGCCTGGACAAAGGAAGTCGCAGCCTGAGTGCTGTCGCTACTTTGTTCCCTAAGGGCGAGAGGCGGGCAATTAACCTCGACTCGTTCTGCTGTAAGCTGCGGCGCGTCATAACCAGCGAGGAAGCCTTGACCGCCGGCTCTTGCTGTACTGTTGCGCTTTCGACCGTCATAGGAGATGGACAGCAAGACGCACATCCGATGGACGCACCTAGCTCGAAGACGGCTCTGAAAGCCGCGAGAACAAACGTAGCCGAGACGTCATGTACAAGGCTCGTATAGTGCAGAAAATTCGAGAGCACAAGTTACAGGGCTCGCTCCGCTCGCAGAGAGAGCCTGAAGTCAGCATCAGAACACGCTCCAGTGGTGTCCGCACGCCCGCACTTTCATTATATGATAGGAAGGTCATCATTCCGGGAAAGGACAGTCTTGATGGCTTAGTCATACATAAAGCGGATCAGATAGGGACGTGCCGGTAACGCTGCTCGGGAAACCATAGAGCCTCTCCGACTGACGGGATAATGCTAGAGAAGATGCACCGAGCGGTAGCATTAATTCATTCAACAGCGGGAGCATGATTCGTGTATGGATACGGATCAGACAAAGGCTCCGGCTGCCGACGGAGGTACCTGCGCGAAGCACGAAAATGAACGTCGCGGCGATATGTGTTGTTCACGGCAGCTCATGCCAGAGAGAATCCCGATCGAGTCAATTGTCCTCGGACGCGGAGCTGCTCGACGTCGGCTCGACTGGTGGAGGATCTTGAACCGCATGGGACTCTGCTGCTCGTGTATCATGATGGTCAGACAAAGACACGGGTGAGTTCGAGAAACCTACCAGTAAGCGCTGGCGAATGCGCTCGACGCCAGCGCACGATTGCCTCGTCTGAAACCAAGTCGTAATCTGCCATGGAGAGGGCGGCAGTCGACGGCTCGCTTCGCTGCTCGCGTCTGAACCGCTGGCGACGGTTCTGGAACCATATCTACCTCATAGAGTCGGCTTACAGACAACGAGCCGCGGTAGATCCGCACCTGCACAGAGCGGGGACTGCGTTGGACAAGATGACCAAGTCTCGCTCTTAACTCCGAGCTTGGATAACGAACTCCCGCGTCGAACAGTGAGCAGAGGAGCTGAGCTTCCGACGGCGCAAGGCGGCTGGCGTATGAATACACGGTACGACCCACGGGCTCGATACGTCTGGGATGTGGAGCCATTCCTCGTGGCGGGGAAGAGACTGAGGCAATTCTTTTGACGGCCGTCTACACGCGATGGAGAACGTCGCTCTAAGGTGATTTTTCGTGGGAGAAGCAGGGGACGGTATTTCGGACCTTCGGTACTTCATCGGCCGAGTCAAGCCAGGTCGATTGTGTGACGGTGGCTCTACGGGTTCTGCGACGGCCGCCAGTTCTTTTTTTTTCGCGGCAAGCTGCGATAACTAGTGGAAATTGGTCGAAGGTAATGGGAATGACGAAACTACAGCCCTCCATTCGCGACGAAGTACACGCTCTCTACCAGTCTGGACTGTTCTCGTCAGCCAGAGAGGCATCCGTTCTCTATCCAGTCCATCCAAGTGTTGTAATCTTCTGTCCCGTCTTCGAGGTCTAAAACAACCGGCTGGAAGCAATAAGCCTGGAACGTCGGAGGTCAAGAACGCAGGCGTGGTTCTGAGATATCCAACGCGACGCACCTCTGGGGTACCTCGCCGGTCAAAACAGACGGCGGCATCTTGAACCGCATCCGACAGTGCTGTTGGACCATTGGTTGGGTCTCCTTCCATGTAGTTGTGGGATACAGTCGCAACACCGTCTGAAGATCTTCTGTGCTGTCGAAGAATTATTGACATGCCGTGCTCTTGTAGTTAACAAACGGACTTCGTATGCGTGGCCTGCGGCAGAGACGCGGGACTCTTGTGGAATGGTTATTCCGCTTTGGCTACCTCTGGTACGTTTCGCTGGCGAACGCTCGTCGTCTTTCCACCCCGGAAGCGTTGCACGCTGGAAAAAGGACTTGAGCCGACCCTGACATTCAATATAACGCGTACGAGAGAGCTAGAATCTCGCACCGAAGCCCCGGGATGAGCCTTCGAGCCATCCACGAAGGGCACATGCGAGACCTCATCCAGGTTCGGATTCGAGAGGAACGACGACTCCCCGCGTTGGGAAGCGGTCTTAACTTGGAACCACGACTACGAGTATACATTATCCGTGAGCCGCGAGCGTTCGTTTACCACGAGAAGACTGCTCACCTCCACACGATGCGTTTGCCAGCGCAGCAACAGACCGAGACCGACGCAAACCTCTGCGGATGCAGTCGGTCGAACCTTGAACGCAGCTTCGAGTAAAGCGACCTCGTCATCGCTCTCAGTGGACGCGTTAGCTCCGCGACCAGGCGCACTTTTCTTCATCGGGGCGGTATCGTCGAACGAAAGAGAAGTTTGATGAGGTAAGCTCCACGTGACGATCATGGCACGCGTCAAGGCTACTCTGTTAGACCCCGCTATGAAAACCCCGTTCTCCGTTACCAACACCCATGCACCGCGTCTTCACTACCCCGGAACTGGTCAACGAAATCGTCGCGTATACCGCCGACGCAAACGGGGCGTCGATAGATCACGGCGTCCTTGACACTCATTCGCCTAGCAGTGCGAGTCGGACCACGCTTGCCTTCCTCGCTCGGACGTCCTCGATATTCACCGCATCCGCTCTCGATTACCTGTGGGCGACCGTCGGCTGCGACCAGGATCCACTGTTACTCGCACTCAGGTTGTTACCCTCCGATTGCGCCAGCTTCTTGCTGGATAGTCAAGGCCAAATTATGGGCTTGGTGCGTCCTACGGTCGCAGAAGTGATAAATCGATTAACAGGGGAACACCAGGTAGCTGAACGTCCACTCCTCGAATCAGAATGGTCCCGCTTCCTGTGGTATGCGAAACGTGTCAAGATATACAACCACGACTCGTCTTGGAACACTGCTGGCAGACTCGGCGCCCTCACTCTAATCATGTCCACGCTTCCCGCATCCGCCGTCTTCCCTAACCTACACGGATTATCGTGGCGCTTCAGCGACGAGGCGGAAATACATCTATTCCGCTTCTTCCTCTGTGGCTCCGTCAGCGGCGTCCGCCTAAAAGGGGACGCCAGATGCGTCATATGGGCAACGTCGCTTGTGGCCGCCCGCAGTCGACGTATCGTCGAATACGACGCCCAGTATACCGACCCTTCACCGCTCGGAGTCGACATCCTCACGCGCATCGTCGCCAAATGGACCAACCTCCGAATGGTCCACCTTCCAACGTACACGGCAGATGGATTGCGGCAGCTAGGATCGTCCATGACCTTATCCTCGCTTGCTATCGAAGGACTTGCCGGTTCTCTACAAGATCTCAATGTGGCGACCGGATCGTTCGCCGCCTTGAAGCACCTCTCGATAGGAAGACTCACATTGGCATCGGCCTCGGAACTAGTATCCTCTAGTCGGGCATTCCCGTTGGAGAGCCTTCGACTACATAGGCTCCGGATTCTCGCAGGGGACGACACGGCGCAACTGGCTACGATGTTCGAGAATATTGCACTCCATCGCCTCTTGGAGCTCCTCCACGTCCAGACCGATTCGCCCGTTGAATTTTCGATGCCATACGACGCAGTGTCGCGCATGCGGCACGAGGTCATCACCGATTGTCGTATAACGGTGGAAGGGGGTTTTTCGCTGCAAGACAATGATCTTCGCGAATGGACGATGGGCCTCCCTGCGTTGCGACGCTTAGAGCTCAGGCAGAGCGTCCCGCGGACGCGTCTGACGATAGCGGCGCTTTTGGTTATCGCGGACGAGGCACCTCTGGTGACGGATTTCGGGGCTACCATGAACGTCGCAGAATTTCCCGACCTTGGCGCACTCGGGGCAGGTAGCGCGCAGGTCGCTGCAACGGGCCTTGGTCAGACTCCACGTAGGACTCACAGAGGTCCGGCAGCCCCAGAAGATGTCGATGTTTCTAGGCAGCCTCTTTCCGTCTCTGACCTTCATCGAACACGATTTCGGAGCGGGACCGACCACCCGCGCTGGCAGACAATGGAAAGAAGTGGAACGATGGGTAGAGATTATACAGGATTGTAGACAAGAGGAGAGAGATTGGATGCATGTAGCACCGGCCGATGCATGAATACGAAGTGGATGTCTGTCTGGTATTCAAGTAGTCGATGAATGCGAGTCAGGTGATCTCATCGGATGCATGGGTTTTTCTCCATTGTCTCACCCAGTCCTATGCAGAAAGAGAATAAGAACATCGACTGTCAGCAGTCCAAACCATCCTCACCTTGGCTCGTCGCAGTTTCAGGTCATGCTTCTCACATAACTTCCGAAGGCTAGAGAGCGAAGGCGAGTGCGACACAGTCACCAGCCGCTCCAACGCGTCGATGGTAGACTTAGGAAGACGAGTGTATCGACGGCGGACGACGGTCTCTCCGCCATCAGTTGGTTTTCGCCTGAGTTTCCTGTGGTCTCTGAACCAGCGCTGGAAGAAACGCCTTCTCTCAGTCGACTGACGATTACCCCGAGCAACAAGCGATACTCACCTCCCAGCTTTCGGGTGAGATCCCTAAGGAGGTTGCGAGTTGGACATACTGTCTGAAGTCCGCACGCGGATTCGCCGTGAACACCGCATCCATAGCGTCAATTTGTTCCCGAGACCGACAAAAATTAGTGTTCTGTTACCAGCATACATATGCAGCGTCAGTGTTGTCGGTTCGAAAGGAATAACACGATATGGACCAAGCAATCTTGAAAGGAAACGTCAATAGCCTTACCTTCGGCGAACGCGTGGCGGCAGAGACACGTCTAGAGACCGACGTCCTGCGATGGTCGCTTCTCTTGCCGGGTGCGGGCGAGAGGTCGACCGCACGCTCGACTCGTCCTCGGGTACGCGACTCGAACCACATCTGAAAGTCGAGTACGCCTCCGAGTCATAGGGCGACCGTGAACGGAAACGAATGAACGCACTTCAATCTCCGACGTCGGTAAACCCGAATGCTCGGCAAGCGCATGGAGCACCGACGCTTCTGGAGTGGGGTCTATCTTCCAGGCAATTTCCAACAACAAGACGATATCGTCCTTGTGCGGCGAGTCTTCAAGCTGACCACCGTACCGACATGCGGGAGTTGCAGTCGAGGAGGCTTCGAGTCGGCTGCAGGTACTTGCATCCTCAGCGGGAGGAGGGTGCGAAGAAGGAAGGACCGGCATCGTCGAGTGGTGAGAGTCAAGGAAGAAGCGGTGACCGTCCGCGATAGCGTGACTTCAGAGCGTGCCTTCCCCAACGGAAAAATTACGCGTATCGGCAGCAGCGAGACAATCGATAGACGCGCCGCAAGTTTTCAAGGAGCGCTTGGACCCATAGCAAACAAGCGGGTTCTGTCGCGCATGCTGACATCTGAGGCGGTCCGGGAGTCGACGCGAATCACTTGCCGGCCTTCGGCTGTGACGCGCTACTGAGGCTGGTCCTCTCTTTCAAGATAACAAGATACCTCAGTCGTAGAACCAGAACAGCGCCGCATGCTCACCTGAGGGTCTGCTTGTGGCGGAACGATCGACGTACGCGACCAGGAGCATAGCTGCCTTACTTCTGGGCATGTACCCGGGTGATTTTTCGCAATTCCCGCTTTCAAAGACAGTTATTCGACCAACTGACCGGAGGTTGCCATATTCGCACTCGCGTAGCGCACCCTCCGTGCTAGGTCGTCCTGAAGAATATCCGGGGGTACCTGCGACGCGTTAAGGCTGCCCGCCGGTGAGCGGAACAAGCACGACTGCGCCTGGCCACATGTACTCACCTTCAGCGCCTTTAAAGGACTAGTGATTCAGAGGACTTACAGGCGCAGGACTTTGTCGGAACCGCCAGCCGGAGCGGCACACATCGCGCGAAGTGAGACGCACGAAAAAGCAGTCCTCATCTTATCACGATCTTATCGCGATTGACAGTATCTAATCTTCGAGTCAGCACGCGCGATCCGACTGCCGCAGAGAAACCAACCGCAGGTTGATTGAGGTCCGACAGGGTCGGGTGAGACGGTTCAAAGGCACGTAGAAACGCTGACGAAACGACTCAAAGCCATTACTTTGCAGCAGACGTTCAAAATAACAAGTACGGCCTCAAACCTGGCAAAAAACCATACCACCGCACCCTGCGGAGAGGTCAGAAGCAAGTCGCGGTCAAGCCGCGTCAGTGCCGACTCGCTGGTCTCGCAGAAACATAAGACTTACGACTCTTACCCGGAAACTGCCCAAGACCCTGGACAATAGTATTCGCCCGCGGACACCGACAAGGTCAAACGGCGCTCGGTTGCGGCCAGCAACGAACAACACGTCGAAGGCCGGTAACATCCTGAAAAATGAGCTCAGATCTGACGAACAGCGAAGAGGGAGAGGACGACACAGCGAGGGTTATCAAGTGAAGTACGGGGCATCGAAGCACGCATCGAACCTTGGCGGACTGAATCGGATGCCTTCGGTGTCACAGTCTCTGGCACCTTCGCCCACCGACGACCTTCCCGACTCACGATTCGGGTATGTGCTCGCACCTTCGGACTCGTCCGCCTCGCTACAGACGCGCAAAGTACGGGACGGACCCCATACAGAGAAGCGACGAAGAACATCCCTAAACCCACTCGAGTTCGCGCTGTACCAAGCGTGGCCTCCAGAATCCTGGCGAAGACCGTCCACATAAGGAGAGGGTCGCAATACGCAGAAGAGTACGGGTCCGAGGACCGCAGGAAAGAATGGAAGGCGTGCATACCTTAACTGACACCTTTTAGTCGTCGGCCACACGCTGCGCGGCAATTCGACGTCGCCAATCTCTCCGCCGCCCTAACGACCAACGCGAGGCCGGTCCGTCTCTCCTGCCCCAGGCAATACGCGAGGCGTAGTCTGCAAAGCGACGAGCGCAGCCGATCCAGGACGAAAAATAAATAACCAAACGGGTCAAGTAACGAGCAGGGATAGGTCAGCAAGATCGGCCTTGAACATACTTAATCTTTGGACAAACGACTCACGACATCACAGCGATCGGATATGGGTTTGCCGCCTTCACGCCGACGAGAGCCCGCCCTCTTTCTCTCTCCCCACCACCGACCACACCGCTCCCAACGAAACAGCCGCTCATGGAGCTGTCAGCGCGATCGTACGCGGAGGAGATGGAACGAAGGGGACGACGATTGTGTCGTCCCAGCTCCGGGAATGGCTCCACGGACGAAGATGCAGAGAATGCGGGATTGGTGGGAAACGGCCTCGAGCAAAAGGCTGCGTTGTACGCCTTCGTCTCCCTCCGTCAGGTACGCCGAGTTCCTCCGCGCGTCATCCGCTGCTCAGTTGGTCGCAGTTGCCGCGAACGGGAATCCGTGAGATGTTGGGGATTCAGGGACACGGATTCGAAGCGGCTCGGCGCGACGTCGTTAACTGGGGCCTCCGGGTGGCCGGAAAAGCAAACCTCGACATCCGCGTCGTCGCATCCGCCTGCGACCTATTCCATCGCGTCTGTGGGTTCGCGTTCGTGCCGCTAGACCGCCTCCCGCTACTATTCGTCGAATGCATACGCGACGTCGGCAAGAAGACAAGCGGCGTCGATTTCCAGAGCTTTTCTGCGTACACCCTCGACGATGCGCCTGCCGACAAAAACACAATCCGAGGTCTCATCGCGAAAGTAGCGCCCTCTCGCACACATCCGGGACACGTACATCTACTCGACATCCTGGATTGCATCTTCCCGCGCGCGCGCGACACGCAATGCGTGTCTATGTATCTTATTGAGCTTTCTCTGGTGGGGACGCATCTGCTCGAGACGCCAGTCTCGATCGTGGTGGCGAGTGCATGGGTTTGGGCTCTCATCATGACCGACTCGAACATGACGGTTCGTCCTAACTCTCTTCGCGCGCACTGCACCGAACGAAAAGACCAGATTCAGAGAGCATCAAGAAGCAGCATGCAAAACGTCGACGCGGTTCGACGTACGATGACCTCGATGCTCGATGAAGCAGAGCGTCAGTACGTGCCGTTTGACCCTGAGCAGTCGCAAGCGTGGAAGGAGGAGGTATGTCATACGAAATTTTATTGCCGCGTACACGAACCTAAACCCTACCAGGGTAGGAAGAAGGTTCAAGTCCTGGAGAAAGGCAACCAACGACGAGCTAATCAATGCGATTCTCGGAAAACCCAACTGATCTGCTAACAGCGCAAGTGCCTGATATTCGTACACAACTACAAACACATCTACCACCGTTACACCTGTAACCTAGCTTCAACTGTTGAAATAAGATATAGCAGAGTCCGATACTCGATGCTTCAATATTCGATACTGTAGCTAGAGTACAGTGCTGTATTTATACTACTGGTAAAGCTGCGCTTACTGCGCATGACTGAGCCCGTTCGGGGGATCGGCGTCGGCGTACAGCGTGCTGTGCCGCCCGGATCAGGCACCTCCGGTGCCGGCGAGGCGCGACTGGAGTTCGCTATTAGTATTACTCTATTCTCAACATCAACTACGACACACCCGGAATTGTACTCAAAAGATACGGCGTTTTGAAGTCTACATCAACAAAGAAAGGTCCGAGGCGGCGATCACGACGACCCCTAGTGATCATGCATCGATCATGACGCGGAGTCCCAATGAGTACACTGACGGTGACTGACCAACGTCCATATTACTTATTCAGGCCCCACATAAGCGGTATCCCGCTTCCGCCAACGCCACCCCGCGAGGCAGGCTGCTGGTCAGAGATCAACGGGCAAAAGCTGCGCCGTGGAGGCTTGTAGCCCGGAACTGGAACTTCTTTGTCTTTTTTTGTTGTTCAAATTATGTCTGGCTTAGTGACTCGGTCACGGCTGCCTAATGCCTTTGGCACCAAGCAGTCTGTGCAGAAAGCACTGCGACGGGGGTAGCTCCCAGCAGCATCTCCCATGGTCACTTCACTAAACTGACCTTCTCGGTGCCTTGCGGGCTTCACTTGGCGTTAGCGGGATGCAACCCCGCTCACATGGGATCGTCCCCGCAAGCGTTGAGATCAATCGTCTGAGGGCAGTTCGCGAAAGTTGGTCGTTGGGCGTAGTATCCTGCAGGGAAAGAGGCACCCCAAAGGATGGCTCCTGCGGCAGAACCGTGGAAAGGTCCCGGGATATCACTGGGACAGGGCCGGGTAAATCCCCGGAATCCGGCGTGATCTCGCCTGAGCGGTGTGTCCTATCCCGCTAACACCAAGCGAATCCCGCGACTCAGAGACACATGAGAAGCTTCAGCAGGTTTCCTCCCGAACTGGGCGGCTTTGACGGTCGTGCTGGAATCGAGTGGACCCCATCGTTCACATTTTGGAAAGGAAAGGAATGGAATTGCGCAACGGTCCCTACGAGAAACAGGCAGCGTAGAATGGGCAGCATAGCGCGGGATTACGGGGAAAGTCCTGGGGAAGCATGATCATGATCTCTGGTCAAAAGACGGTCCGAGTCCCCTCAGGCTTCGACCACCGCGTCCATTGCTGAGTCGCACTCGAAGAGGTCCTGGGAGACTCTTCGGGACATCTCTGGGTTCTAGAATTCTATCGCGGTGCGCTGGGCGAGCTGTGCGGCCGCGTGCGAGAAGGCGTGCTCTATACATCATATGTATCATGTTTTCAAGGCCATCAAATATCAGCACCATCAACTGTGCCGATGCGTACTTTAAACTACTACTTTTGTTCTTACAACATATGTACCTTACTGTATAACCCAACTATTATCCTAACCCTAAATCATGATCGGCATCCAAAGAGGTCGGAGCTGGTCAAAATCGAGGCTTAAACTTGGCAAGCACGCGTGGAATAGACGTTCCCAAAGATTTCGTCGCTCCTCGCGGGGCTACCGAGGCAAATGCAGGCGATAATTACAGGCCGTTTACTCGAGCGCTAGCGAACACCGAATTTCCGGCAGCCGAGATAAGCACGCGCAGGTTCTCCAGACACCAGACGTTCAAAAGCAGCTTTTTTCATCACACTTCTCATCAATCACGACCCCGGCAACGTCAGACTGCTGTTCCGCCTGCTCCGCAAAGTGCGCCCAGCCGCTCTTGAGCGTCTGGGACCAGCCGGTTAAGTTAGGTTGAAGTTAGGGTGGTTATGTTAGGGCTCCTAGAATAGCCTTCCTGTTTTATACTGATCATCATACCACCCTCAGATCAGTATAAAGTTAGTCTGTACTAGAGACTAGTATTCCTGGTTCCCCAGCCCCGATTGCTTAACCAGCGCACATGTGTAGCAGAACGAATATTTTCACTGCAACAGATAAGGATCCGATAAGCACGCGCAGGTCTAACTGCACCAGATCTTCGAGAAATTTGCGGACGTGATTGGTGATGGAACATCCCGCATCATGTCCGGCATCCGTGTTCCGGCCCTCGGAAGATCTGGGACCGAGATTGCCTCCGGCCGCAGCTCCGATAGCGGCACCATTAAACGCATGACAGCCAAGTGCACCAACGCACGCACGAAATCGATCGCGCTTGCCTGTTGCCTGAATTTTATACTATAATGCAAAGAGTTCTCCCCCCGGTGTAAAACAGAGTACATGTACTGGCATTCTTCCTTGCGGCACCAGCGGCCCGATCTCGCAATGCGCCTGCAGTGGGCTCAGGCAAGGCGCATACCGGACTCGGAAGGCTCCTCACCTGATGCTCAGACTAGTAGTCCCGGGGGCCGCGAGGGTGGCTGGGCTGCCCCTGCGTGCCGGCGATGCGGGTGCAGCTCCATCTGCACCACGTATTGTAGGGCGCGGTGAGGGTTTGCCCGGGGCCTACGTTGCCGCAGTTCACATAGCGCCCGTTCCGGATGTCTTGCTTGTTGCAGACCGTCATTCGCTCCGAGTTGCCACAACTGTATATCTTCTTGATTCGGTAGCACATCTATTGCTCATAAGAGAAGGAGGGGGACGGGGCGAAAGAGGGGACACACGGTAGCTTGTGTAGGGAGCGCAATAGGAAGTAGAGGCTGATGCTGGACGTGTTCAAATACTTTCCCTCCAACTTCTCTTCTCTCACGGCGCCCAGGCTGCGCGTTGGCCATCTTTTGGCAGAAGAACGACCGACTTCATTTCCGCCCTCAAACCTAAAGCTGGCTATGGGAATAGTGCGACAGTGCAAGGAAAAGAATACATGTTACGGTACGGAACTCGCCAAGAATAATGCGACGAGTGACGTGTGCACGACCTCCGCTTTGGGGTCGGAGGAGAGGGTGGAAAGGACAAGGTCGCGGAAGTGCTCAGGAACGTCGGGCGCGCCACTCCAGCTTCGACAACCACGCGTCACTCGGCCACTCTTCCTGCCAAGGCAGCTCGGCCGCATCCATCGCCAGACTCCACAAAACCAGACCGAGAGCCTCGACGTCGTCGGCTGCGGTCAGACGACGTTGTTCCGTCGCCGATCGGTACCAAGCAGGAGTTGAACCCTCCGGGAAGTAGTCGATGAGGCGGCAGCGACCGTCGGTGCACAAGATGATGTTGCTCGTCTTCAGGTCGCCCCAGACAACACTTTGCTCATGAAGTGAAGCGAGATTCCTGGCGATGTCGCAGGCCCACGCCATTTTTATCGTCCAAGGAATGCTTCGCGTGGCTCCCGTCCGCAGCACGTAATCAAGGGACGACGCGGGGTGGTAGTCGAGGAGGATTCCGTGGAATCGTCCCGCCTCATCAAGAACCACGTTCTTGGGAGGTAGGAGGCCGTCCATTGGACGAAGAGATGTGAAGAAAGCCATGAGGCTCGTCGGCGGTTGCGAAGCCTGCTTGAAGACATAAAGGGCCGCGTCGCTCCCGCACGTGACGAGATAAAGCTCGTGGTGGCCCTCGCGACGATGGGTCCAGCGCAGGGATGATAGCTGGACGGGCGGAAAGCAGTAATTCCCTTCGGCGATGGGGAAACCCTTGGGCCGAATGCTGCAGAGGGTGACATGAGGCGACCCGGACACCTGGGTCTTGAAGTCGAAGGTTACCTCCAGATTTTGTTTGATTAACCCCGCTTGACTTTCCACAATCTGTCTGCAGTCAGCCGCATGCCAAAGCCTGGAGCGCCACGCACCCAGGTGGTCACCTCAGGGTCAAGCGGATTGTCGTCCTCGTCGTCGAGCGCCGCGTTCTCCGGACACACCAGCACTGTTTCGTTGCGCCGGTACTGAATGACCACAGATGCATGCAAGAACGTCTCACGGGACCCTATCTGCACTTGCAGAAGGGTGGCGCCTTCGTCGTCCCCATATTTCTCCGTTCGGTGGCATTTCTCGCAGAGTGCCACCGGTTGCCACGTAGTCGCCACAGAGGGAGGGTTCGCAATGCCTAGAGCGGATGAGACACTGCTAGCCGGTCGGGGATGGCGGTCGCACCTAGAGCAGTGCGCAGCTCGGATCCAGACAGGACGGACATTGAGAGAGCTAAGTTGGACTTGGAGCTAAGCTGGGGATCGGGGACAGTGATTCCTGCACGTGGAGTAGAGCCCCCCAAATTCGGTAGGTTACGTTGTACGTTCCATGAAGAGGCAGTTGGACAAGTTTATTGAGGAACACCTTTGCTACCGGGAGGATCTGGCCTTCGAAATCCCCGTGCGCGTCGCCATTCTTCTTTGTGAAGATGGGACAACGACCGGTCCAAGACTATCGAAAGCTTAATTATAATGAGTTGACGATCAAAAACCGCTATGTACCCCCTTGAATTCCCCTCATGTGGGAAATCATGCACAAGCTGCGTAAAACCAAATGGTTCACGAAGGTGGCTTTGCGCTGAGGATACAACAACATCTGCATCCGAGGAGGCGACGAAGAAAAAGCCGCGTTTCTTACGAACCAAGTGCAGTTTCAGTGAGTTTGTATTTTTGCGGCAAGACTCGTTCCCCAAGTTGCTTGGGCACTAGGGAGGCGCTAACAATTTGCAGGACGAGGATTGGACCCCACAATCAAAGAAGGCATGGAGGGCATACCAAAAAATGTACATTGTAGGCCGCTTGTGGAGCACATTCTGAATTGGCCTCAATTCAGTTCAATTCAGTGCGGGCACCCACTGGCCGACATTTTTTGGATGCCGTCTCTAGAAGGGGAACTACAATTGTTTCATGATCATGACGCGGTGACTCCGAGTCCCAATGAGTACATTGACCAACGTCCATTTTATTCAGGCCCCACATAAGCGGTATCCCGCTTCCGCCAACGCCACCCCGCGAGGCAGGCTGCTGGTCAGAGATCAACGGGCAAAAGCTGCGCCGTGGAGGCTGACAAAGCCGATGCTGTCGGAACAAGCGACGCAAGACCAGCTGTACGCTCAAGTGAGTGGATGGACCTGGGGACGATGTCGGGCGCACCATACAATGGGCGATTTGGTGCCGACGAAGTGCATTCTAATATCTTTTGAGTATCAGAGATGACTGCCCAACGGCCCACGTCGTGAGGGGATGCGCACCGAAGCTCGTTCCGTTCCGATGTAGTCAAGTAGATATAACCCGCGCGAAAGACGAGGTTCGGTGTGTCGTCGATGTCTCCCAGTCTTTCCCAAACACACCGTCTTTAGTCAAGCGTAATCCCGTTGGAGTGGACAACAGTAAACGGGTTTCGGAGTACGATTCAGGTTCCCTCACGTATACGTTCAATTGTCCCGCCTTTAGATAAACGGCGTGAAGTCCTGCGACGCGTTGAAAGTTCCGTTCAGCTGCTTTCGTCTACGAGAAGTGTTAATGGACTCGAAAGGCAGGTAGCAGAGCGATCATGGCAACCCACTGACAGTGCTGCTTCGAAGTGCGTCTGGTAGGATGCGTTCCCGCCCGATCGTATAGCACCCTTGCCGAAGTTTTGCTGGCTCGTTCTGTTCGTCGTGCGGCGAAAGCGTTCTGCTGTTGTTCCCCGACCGTCCTCGGTTTTGAACGTCGATAATGTCGTCCCAGATGTAGATGGATTGACGCAAACTATTATGTTCCAGTTATGAGGACGTCGAGAGGACTTGAACGAGCTCTGATAGACTGTATTTTGCAGCGTATTTTGAAGACAGCGGTGGGCCTTGATGTTCCTTCAATTCTTGAATTCGTCGTCTGTCTTCTGAGTACTTTCTGGTGTCGAGACGGTCGATAGCAAGTTTCGCGATTTGTGACGCATCACCAGCGTCTTGGTGTCTTACACCGACGACCTTTGCGGCCAGAAGATGACGTCCGCCTCGCTCATTCCTTGCCGGCTCCTCTCGAGCAGACGACGACTCCTCTCAAAACGGGTTTTGATTAGAGTCGCTGCCTGTGCGGTGTGGGTCGGGAAAGAATTGCCGGGGAGACATGGAACCCCGCGAGTGTGTTGGAGACTGCATGCGCCAGCCGCTCACGTCGTCGGCACCAAATCGCCCGCTTTATGGTGCGCCTGGCCACCAGATATCGTCCAAGTTCCATCCACTGACTTAAGCGTACAGCTGGCCTTCCTTCGACGGCTGCGACTTTATCGGGCCCAGTCCAACCTGCCCGTCTTTCGATCACCAGCCAACTGCATGAATGCAGACGGGGCCCGTGCTCCGGTTCCTTCCAGCGGTTGCACCCGCATCTCTCCCGAGTGCAGCGAGACTCCCGAAACGGCCTTTGGCCAGATTCTCTGCCTTTGACGACACCCTGAGTTTCGTCTTTGGCGATTGTTGCACAAACTGGAGTACTCTGGCACGCTACGAGCATCAGTGAGCATCCTTTCGCGACGCGCCTCCGATACTCAACATACGTTAGCATGCATGTTATCACCACCGAACCGTCCTTTGCTTGGTACGCCCAGTCAGCGGACATTTTGCGAGTTCCATCCATTTACTCGAACGTATAGCTGGCGTTACGACTGCGTAGACCCGCAACTACTCGGTAGCGCGTTGGAGCTCGGCGTCGGCGAAAACGAGGACAAAATCCTGGATGACACATGACGCGCCACAAACTTTGCTTGTTGACGACTGCGTGGTCTGGGGCGGAGAATACCTTGGAGCGCATCCTGCGTGAGCAGGCGCTTGAGGAGGACATCCCCGCGTTAACCCTCTCCCGTCGTCGTCAGCGCAGTCAGCGGCCGCCTCTGGCCACAACCCCGACAGAAACCTTCGCCGCTCAACGTGCGTAACTCCTTCGTCAGCAGAAGATCGCACTGACGCCGCTCTGCTAGGCTTATTACTCCAGGCTTCCTGGTAGAACCCTTGGGTCCCCCAACCACACGGATTAAGCTTGCGAACTCTAAGTGGGTTTTTGTTCATTCATTTCCCCATCGTGCTGCGGCTGTCTCCTCATATGCTATAGGTTCTGCTCCGCCATATCCCAGGCCTCTGCCCTTCCTGCCGTCGTAGGCAGGATACCTGTCGCGCGCGAGAACGAGCTGTACTTCAAGAACTCTGTCGATTTCAATCCGAGCCACATCGAAAACCGTTGCCGCGAAAGGTCACTCTGAGTATTCTTGCGTAAGTTCACTTTCCTTGGCGGTCTTTCTTTCTTTTCCGGTTTTTGATCTTTTCTTCTACCAGCTACGGCATCTCTTTTCTTGGGATGGTCATCCCCGGAGACGTGCTCGCAGTCAGGATTGGTGTGGCGGCGGGAAACTCCTCGACTACTGGGTGGAGATCCGACCAAGGATCGCCGGAGCAGGGGACCCGACGCCGACGCGCATCTGCTTGCCGTGTAGGGCCGACCCCTCGTGAAGGAAAACCGGGAAGAGAGGACCGTCCATTTCGGCAATATCAAGGGCCAGGCGAGTCGTCCCCGGTACACCGGCATGGACCTAGTCCGATGCGAAGGACCGCAATCTTCGTTAATCTCCATGTACCCTGCTTCCACTCGCGGTCGTCACCCGAAGGCACGAGCATGAAGGGTTTCCATCCAGCAAGGCTCTGTGTGCCTTTGCAGGCCAGTCTCGGAGTGCTCGGCTCTCGCGTCCGTCTCCGGTGTGCTGCACATCTGCACTTCATGAACGACAGGATCACGTCGAGCATAATGTGCACAACTGCTAGACGTAGGCACCTGCATCTCCAAGACCTTTGCCGAGGCCGCGGGGCGCGAGGTCCGTCGACATCGCTCACGAGCAGGATTGTTCACTTTTACGTCGAGGCCAGTCTCTTTCGTGTTTATCCTCTCATTTTTGTCGTTCTTATTTGATTGGCAGGTCAGCAATATGTTTGCGCCTGCGAACTTGTTGCGCTCCAGACAACGACGACCAACCAACCTCTTCGACTGGCTCGACATCGCGAAGGCACGTGACTCGTCAGCATCTGTCCCTTCTCTTACTGACGCATTCTTCCAGCTGAGCGAGAGGTTCAACGTCGTGCAGGTCAAAGGAACTCCTCGCGATATGGTCAAGGAACATTTTGCGCACACAGCAGCAGCAGCAGCAGCAACTGCGCCACGGTCTCGCTCCCGAGTAATGACCTGCCGGTCCGGTCTCCCTCTCTTTGTGCTGCTGTGCTGCCCTTCCATGCCCGTGAATTTTTTTTTTCTGCTTTGCTTCACTTTTCCTCTAACGTGTGGACAGACTCGTTGAAGAAGATCATCTGTACTTGCTCATCGGAAATTACATTCCCAACCCAATCGCCATCTCACTCGTCGCGACCAAGAACTACGCGCAATTCACCTACCCCCCAATCTCGCCGACATGGCGACGGGACCCCTCCAGGCCACGTTCGACCCACTCAGCCGCATCTGCACCACCAACTTGTCCTGAACACCAGTCCGAGGACAAGGCGGAGACTGCTGAAGCTTCGGCTGTGGCACCGGTTGCTGCTGGCCCCTCCCCTTTCTTCCCCGTCGTGGCCATGCCGCTCAAGGCCCTAGACGTTCCGGCGATCATTGTCGCTAAGAAAAAGCAAGAGGCAGAGCAACGAGGTGCCGTGGTGCAAACCGTCAAGGACTCGGGCCTCGTTTGGTGGCAAGTAGACGCGCTGCAGAAGAATACCCTCGGCGACCCTCAGTTCGCGTTCTCGCGGCATCGGAGAAAGGCGAAGAGACCTTCCGGTCGCGTGGCTTGGGAGTGCATTGGCACCAGGCACACGAGCTCGCTTAGCGAGTGCACAACTAGCACATGTCGGGGCTCGGATCGGTGCGCCCAGGCAACATCGCCGAAGAGAGCTGGGCGACGAGGGCATCCCGCGCATGTTCGACCCGCTCAAGGCCCGTGGCTTCTCCTCGTCGTGGAACTAGGCGCACCAGGACCTGCTGCTCTTGTCGCGTCGCAACCGATAGCGTCGGCGCCGCTCGTTCTCCCAGCCCCGGTGCCCACAAGTCGCCATTCCGACCGTCTCGGCCGATTTGCTGCAACTGGAGTACAACTCCAACTTGACCGGTGTCTACCTTGCTCTCCTCACCGAGATCGCGCCCGTTCTGGGACAAGAACATCCTGGGAGATTATCACATCCTCTCGCGTTACAACGACGTCGGCCACCAGTGCTTCCAGTCGATTTACTACCACTCACCGTGCCTTGGATCGTGGTTTGGGCCGACTTCGTTTACCTCTCAACTGTAACAGGACGGCAGCAGGAGCTGTGTATGGACGAATGTACCGCGCGTGCCTGAGATTTAGTAGATGATTATGTATGACCTCTGAGTGTATCCGGGGTTAAACCCACGGACATCCAGCGGTTGTCCCAGGGATATCCTGGGACGTTGCGAGGACTTATGTAAGAAACTTCGGGATCGCGCCCGACGATAAACTTTCGAGAACTGCCCTTAGAGGGTTGTTTTCAGCGCTTGCGGGGACGATCCCATGTGAGCGGGGTTGCATCTGAATCCCGCTAACGTGAGTCCCACGAGGAACTGAGATTTCCCTTCCAGTGAATTCGAACTGTGCGATAAGCGCCACAGCTTTCTATCGCGATAGAACCCAGAGATGTCCCGAAGACTCTCCCGGGACGTCTTCGAGCGCGGCCAACAAACTTGGTCGGCTCAGAAATCGACGCGGGGTTGGATAACGCCGAAGCCTGACCAGAGATCTGCCCCAAGGCTATCCCCGTACTCCCGCGCTATGCTGCGCATGCCCATTCTACGCTGCCTGTTTCTTGTAGGGACCGTTGCGCAATTCCTTTCCTTTCCTTTCGAGAGTGTGAACGATGGGCTCCACTCGATTTCAGCACGACCGTCAAAGCCGCTCACATCGGGAGGAAACGTGCAGAAGCTCCTCATGTGTGTCTCGCGGGGTTCACTTGGTGTCGGCGGGCGATCACGACAGTATCCCAGGGATGTCCCCAGCGCTGTCCCCGGATATCCCAAGGCCGTGCCAGGGCTGATGCAACAACGGTTTTGTCGCACGAGCCATCCTTTGGGGTCCTTCTTGCCAGGATCCCTCAGACAACCCGTGACTGCGCCCAACGACAAAGTTTCGAGAACTGCCCTTACAGGGTTGGTCTCAGCGCTTGCGGGGACGATGATCCGACGATCCCATGTGAGCGGGGTTGCATCCCGCTAACGCCAAGTGAACCCCGCAAGGCACCGCCAGTTCCTGTTGCCAGGATCCGTCAGACAACCCGGGACTGCGCCCAACGACACATTTCCCTCCGAGAACTGCCCTTACAAGATTCTTCTCACCGCTTGCGCTGAGCGGGGACCTTACGCTGAAAAAGTGGGGTTTCACATTTGGTTCTATTTGACTATTCATGCTCATTGGCCAATAGCACGGCGTATCCACCTGTTCACAACGGTTGAGGCACCTGCGCGAGGATCTTCGAATTCTGGGAGCCGTCACGACCTGCACTCGCGGTGCATTCAGCAATTCGTGGTCAAAAATGAGCCGGCAGACATACTCACCGTCGCGATCGTCTTTGCGACGCCCATCCCCGCATACGTCTTGTTTTCATCGCCAGCACTGAGCGCGTCGACGGTCGCATCCCCGAGCTCCGCAGTTTCTTCTGCAGCAATGCTCTCCTTTATCAGGTGCATGTACGAAGCACACTACGCTCGTTAGACTCGGTCATGACGGAAGCGCAAGAAGACGAACGAGTCGTGCAGTAAGCTGCGCCGCAACAGGGAAGCAATTCCGTCTGGAACGCGTTGACCATAACCTCCATACTGCGATTCAAGATATCGAGGTCCGTTTCGTCGGCGAGCTTGAGCAGGTCTGTCGGCAACATATTGAGCAAGACCCGAGCAGGAAGCCAAAGTGAAGACGGACCCTGAATGACCTTGCCAACCTGCGGCGCGACTGCCTTCATGACTGCAAACAAGGACAGTATCATCAGTAGCCGCAGCAGCAAAACCTTACCAATGCTAAACGCACCAGACTCGTGAAGCACAATAAGCTCCGTAAGCGCCAGTGCCGCCTGTACGCGGACGACAAACTCGGGGTCGTCGGGCCCCGCCGTGATCGCGCGGAAGTTCGCATTGAGGTTCTACGGGAGAAAGAGCCAAAACGCGTCAGCATCGTCCAAAACATCACTAAAAGGCAAATCGCATACCTCCTCAGAGGACCAGGTGAGCCCCTCCTTGCTGACGGTCCCGACGACCTCACAGGCCTGGAAACACAAGTATCAGCAGCTAGTCCCAACCACGTTTTACGTAGCAGAAAAGGAAAGAGTACGCACAATGGCCCTCAAGTCACCCTTGGGTCGTCCAAACTCGGGCGTCAAAAACTGCAGGATAAACTGCTCCATGGTCGGCGCGAGGTCGGGATGGCGCATAATCCATGGGCCGAGTGCAGCGGTCATGTTAAGGGCACCAAAACGTTGCGGGGCAGAGGTGTTCCTGAGGACGAAGAAGGAGCACGTGAGCATCGGGAGAAAAGCATGAAAAACGAAAGCAGGGCCGAGAAACGCAGGGAAAGGCAAAGCGCGATGTCGGGCACGAAGAACGGGATGGAAGAAGTAACTCACGAGCGCAAGATCCCATTCACAAAGCCCAAAATCGGTATGAAGCTTGTCTTGGCGCGGTTGCTCGCAAGGGAGAAGAGGAACATCGTCGCGGCAGATACTGGCGTCGCGAAGGACTCGTACTCGTCTATTGCGAAACATTAGTGAGTGTAACTAGCGCAAGAAAATGCGAAGGTTGTGCGCCAACGAAACAGATCGCTCACCGACACTCATCCTGACGTACTCGATGGGTCGCTCTCCCAGAGCTGCTGCCGCGCAGGTTGAACGAGAGCTGCGGGAACACGAAGCTCTCGACGAGCGTCTGCGCGTGCGGCTTGAGAAGGGTCCATGTCGATTTGGGCTTGATACTGCGGAAGCGTCGAGTCAGTCGTCAGCTACGCAGGCGCAAGCGCCGGGAAGCGCACCCACCACTCAGTGAAGAACGTAAAGACGTGATACTGGCACTTCTTTGGGAGCCACGCCGTGCCTGATACATAGAGTTAGCCAAGACCCGCTCACCTTGCGATTCAGCAGATTCGGGCTCGACGTCGGCCGCGTTGACGGGCAGATCACGTCGGGTGTGGTTGGTGGCATGTCTGTAGTTTTCCAGCAAGCTGGGCGGCGTCGAGGTGGTGCTCGGCTTGGATTACTGTACCTGATTGGTGAGGGTTGGGTCGGAATGGTGGGGGGCATTCGCAGACGAGGCAGCGTCTTGTTTCGGGTGGGTGTGGGTGGGTCGACGTTGTGCGGCGTGCGGCGGCTGTTTCAAAACGGGCTCGAAGCCGACTGGTTGCGCTGGTGGGCATTGGCTCGGACGCGGAGACTGCAAGAGGTGAGTTAAACACGTTTAGGTGCGGCAAAACTCGATGCGGGACTGACCTAGTGTCCTAGATTCCGAGCGCCGTCGGTGATATTTATGGGGTGCGGACTGAAGTGGTTGGGGGTTCGATGCTGACGATGGAGAGTCGGGCTTGGTGTATGCGACGGAGGGAAGCGATCGGATGGGGATGGATGGGAGAATGCTGCAAGAACGGGGGTCAGCAAACACGAGCTCGGCGCGGCAGTCACTCACGTCGTCGTTGGGCGTTGGGGATGGCGGCGTCGTCGTCGGGCATCGCGATGGTGGAAGGGAGAAGAAACGCGTAATCTCGCCGAGGATTACGAACACCATGAGGTTCGGTAGAGAAACGCGTCGCCGAGCGGGTGTTGCGCGCTGGGGTCGAGGTGGTTCGGGTGAGCCAGAGGACGACGACGATGGTCGTCGACCGAGCCAGCGCGAAGCATGCGGTGGTTTCTCGCTGCCAACGTCATCATTGGTCGCAAAAAAAGAACCATGAAATCGTACACTCACCGATACCCCAGTTCCTGGGCGTCCACACCGACGTTGGTGACGTTGGCCGTGTTTCTCGCTCGTTTTAATTCGTCCTCGAGGTCGGCGGAGGTGGAAGGAAGAGTGAGGCCAGGACATGGTAGCCGTCCGAGAGCTGTGGATCCGCAGTCAGCGAGGGCGAACGAGAGACCAAGACACCCGTACCTCATGCCACGGACGCGGAACCTCTGACCAGCACCCAGCCGTTGTCCCAGATCGCCTCCGCGCCGTCGAAATGGACTCGCGACGTTGGTTATTCGTTTGTCTCGCAGCGTTCGGGGACTTTGGATGCCGCGCGCTCGTGGGGCTTGAAGTCTGGCGTTGTCACGAGCAACGCATATGGTTGTGGCACCGACGTCCAGCTCGACGACGCAGGGCAGAGGGAGCGTAGGGCGAGGGTGGAAGTGGTTGTGAGCCGAATTGGGCGTGCACGTGCCGCACACACCCTTCTCCATCCGACCACCACTCAGCAAACGCGTCGAGGCACCGACGCGTTTCTTGAAATTCGGCACAGCCGCCGACGCACCTATATAAGGGCCGGTCTCCGTTTGTGTTTGTTCTTGCCCGAAAGCCCCGCTCACATAGGCCCTCGAAAGGGGGCTAAGACAGCCGTTGCGTGGGTGGAGGCGGAGGGCCCGCGTCGTCGTCGACGCGTCAATGTGGTCAACGTCGTCGGCACTAACTTGGTGCTCGACGTTCTGGTACGTACTGCTGTGCTGTGTCCGTCCGTCCTGTTTCGCGTTGCTGACCATTCAAACCAGCTCGCCGTCATCCGCTCATCCAACGCCGTCAAGAGTAACGACGCTCGTGTCCTCGCTCGCTGTCCCTCCGGCCCACCCTCTTCACCGCCGTCACCGTTCCTCACTATCCTGGAACTGAGCCCGCCATGTTCTGCCCTCACCCTCAACCCCCCACACTTGGACGCCTCTTCGCTGTCCCCAGCCCGTGCTCGCCCCCGTCGTGGCACCAACACCCGACTCTTCCATCTTCCAACTTCGGCGCCCGACCTCACTCCTCCAGCCAAGCCACTCGCCTCGACGAGAGGCCACACTCTCACTCTCGCAGCCACGCGTACCAGAACCCGCCTTGTTCTGCATCGACCCTTTCGCGACCGACCCTTCCCGTCCGTGCCCATCGACGCGAACGACCCAAAAGCGCGTCTTGCGCCGGCCCATACGCCAACCTCACCACCCACCACCACTCCCAACTCTCTCCACACGCATCTGGGACTTCGCGTCGCAATCCCGCTGCATCGACACGACTGTATTGTGATCTAGGTAAGCCAACGACTACTGGGAACGAGAAGAAACTCACCGTTGGTGCAGATTTCCACTAGATCGGCGCTAAACACCTCGCGCGTCCACCTCGACTCTGTCCCGCCACGTCTGCGGACTCATCAGCCCCGATATCTCGCGCCAACTCCCAACGCGATGGCGAACTGCGCAAACATCAGGTTAGCGAGCAAGCTGAACGAGGACGAAGGGAATCTCACCAAACGTACAGAGCATTTTCGTCGTCAGACCAAACCGCGTCCGTCTCAACCTAGTCCCGACGCGAGTCGATCTAGATGCGAGTCGCGATCATCACCGTTCACCGTCGCCGTTCACCGTCGCGCTAGCCGCTGGACCCAGCACCGAGCAGCTTAACCAACCCGCCACTCAGGCTCGGCGCTCGCACCACCACCCGCCCAGTATTCTGGGTGCGCCTTCACGTCTTCATTTGCTCACTACACTAACCGGTATTTGCATTAGTGCAGCACACTGTCCGGATCCCATGCGCGCCTTCGCGTCCGACCTTCCCGCCGTCATCCCGCTTCAGCGCCTCAACCTCACTGCTCGCAGTACTACCCGGAGTCGCCATCTCCAATTCCCGGCTCTCCGATTCGGCCTCGACTATCCTCACCGGGCCGTAGGTCCAGTCTCACGCCTTGTTACCGTCAACGCCCACCTCTTCGTCGCCCACCTCTTCGTCGCCCACCTCTTCGTCTCGCCCGTGCCAATGCCCCGATGCGCGAACTGCGCGAACTCTATCAACGACCCGCCCGTGGGGTCCCACCTCCCAAACCCGACCAACACAATCACCATCATCGCGAGTTGGTAGCCAGGTCAGAGCCGGTCTGGGTGGCTGGCTGGCTAGCGAGCGTGTTGACGGCGAGCTGGCGTGGATGACGCCCGTAGCATACATTAAGCGATCCATGTATGAATGCCCTGCCTTTCCTTTCCTGATCGCCACCATCTAATTTCGTTTAAAACTCTTGAATCTTGATCGTCGCATGAGCGGTGTTTTATCCCGCTAACACCAAGCGAATCCCGCGACTCAGAGACACATGAGAAGCTTCAGCAGGTTTCCTCCCGAGGTGGACGGCTTTGACGGTCGTGCTGGAATCGAGTGGACCGCATCGTTCACACTTTGGAAAGGAAAGAAACGGAATTGCACAACAGTCCTTACAAGAAACAAGCAGCGTAGAATGGGCAGCATAGCGCGGGATTACGGGGATCTCGACCCCGCTTGACGTTGCGGCTGCGTCGGCAAAGGTATCTTGCTGACGCCGCCCATGTGGCTCACTCCAGTGCTTGCTATCGCGCTTAGCCTACACCAAGCCTACACCCCGCCTACGCGCTCTGGTCTATCCAGTCCAAGCTCACCAACGGGTCGAGCATTGTAGTGCTCTTGCCCGCATTTCACATTACCGTCAACGTGCCGCATGCCCCGCAGGACCTGCTGCATGCCGTCTCGCAAACCAAGACCTATCTCGCGACGGATAACCTGCAGGTGCGTGTTTGGCCCCTTCCTCCATCACCGCGAGCAGCGTAGCTGAATGGCCACCTATTTGCAGCGCCTCGTCGTCGACCGCGGTGCCGCAGACTCCACCCACTCCAAAAGCGCGCACACACTGACCAGCCTGACTCTCTCCCTCGAACCCACTGGCGCCGGCCCCGTGCTGCCCATCGCGTCCGAGGCCGACAAGGACTTTTCCGACCGCAGCGAGGGCTACACGCTCGCCACACCCAACAGCGGTGGTGGCGCGGCCACCATCTCGGCCAATTCGACGCTGGGGTTGTTCCGCGGCTTGACGACGTTCTCGCAGTTGTGGTACACCTACAAAGGGACGACGTATACGAATGTCGCGCCCGTTAGCATCGTGAAGGATGTGCCGGCGTATGTGCGTTGTCTTCGTTTTTCGATTTGGATGCGAGGCTGACAGTTTGTAGCCGTACCACGGGTTCATGCTCGACACTTCTCGCAACTTGTGAGTTGCTTCTGGCGCCTGTCGGGTATTTCTAATGCGGCGCAGTTTCCCGGTCGCGGATATCAAGCGCACTTTGGACGCGATGAGTTGGGTCAAGGTATGTCGCTTTGCTCGGCTACTTACCTTACTAAAGGCTTCCAGCTCAACCAATTCCACTGGCACATAACCGACTCTCGTCCTCAGCGTCCCTGAGTTCCCCGAACTCGCACAAAAAGGCGCCTACACCAGCGCCGAGATCTACTCCCTTCGGACGTGCAAGATCTCGTGTCGTATGCTGCCGCAGTACTGCGTGTACCTTCTCTCCGTTTTCTTCTCCGCTGAAACGAAACGTTATCAGCGCGGTATCGACGTGCTCATGGAAATCGACGCACCAGGCCACACCGCCATCATCGGCGCCTCGCACCCAGAATACATCGCATGCGACATCGAGGCGCCCTGGGCCACATACGCCAACGAGCCACCCGCGGGACAACTCCGCCTCGCGGACCCTGCGACGGTCAACTTCACCGCAGCGCTCATCGGGGGCGGCGGCCAAGGTCCTGCCGAGCAAATACTTCAGCACGGGCGGGGACGAGCTGAATACGCAGTGTTATGCGGACGACGCGGTGACGCAGGCGGACTTGAAGGAGGGCAAGACGCTGGGGGAGGCGTTGAACACGTTCACGCTGGCGACGCATGGGGAGCTGGAGAAGTTGGGCAAGATGCCGGTTGTTTGGGAGGAGATGGTGCTTACGCAGAACTTGACGCTCTCGAATAACACGGTCGTCATGTGCGTCTTCTTCTCCTGCTTGATGTTGCCTGGCTGGTATCTGACGTGTCGACAGGGTCTGGATCTCTTCAGACGACGCTGCTGCCGTCGCAGCCGATAACTCCCGCCTCGTGCATGGTCCATCGGACTACTGCTGAATACGATTATCGCCTCCGGAAAAAACTGGCTCCGAGCTTAGCCTCGCTCGCCGATTACCTCGACAGTGCTCTCATTGCCCTTCGCGGCGGAAGAACCAGCCCTAATGACCAGCGTCGTTCATGGCCAGTCGTGCTCGATATACCACCGTGTCCGGGCTGGGTCCAAACCGCCTTGAGTCCTTGGTGCTCTTGGGCGTGGCTGCAACGGCTGTTGCTTGCCCTTCGCTTCCTCAAGATCGATTCCAGGATTCAGAGCACGATATTCAATATTGATTGAAGGCAAGTGGGGAAAGGAATAAACGGCACTAGACTACGGACGTAAGCAAATGAATTCAATATGCAGCTAACTAACGATAGATTTTGTTTTTTGGTCGCCGCCTCGCAAGTCCTTCAAAGCTCCTCCATCGCGCGTCGGATGTGCTTGCCCACGAAAAACGCGTCCGGGTTCCCCACGAACATCGAGCGTTTAGATGCGCGCTGGTGTCGACCCCGTCGAGGAATTGTGATTAGGTGCGTCTTCGAACACAGGAGTCGGTTGGGCTCGCTAACAGTTTGTCAGTTACATCCACTTCAGTTGAGAGACGACGATGCATACACGGTGGTTTGCTGATTGGCGTCGCGGACATCCTTCGCATACGGGCGCAACAACTTGAGCGCGGAAATACCCTGGTTTCGTCAGCGACACGCGTTACCAACGTCCAAAAAGCCCCCCTACCGCTCCGGATCCAACCGCAATAGTGAGGTTAGCGCGCAACTCGCTTGCGTCGTCGTCCAGGACGCCCTCGGACTCCCCGCGTGGCTTGAAGGCCTGCGGCTCCTCGTTCCGCAAGGAAATCTTTGCGTCTCCTGCGAGAACCTCGACTTGCAGCACCGAGATGGCCACCGTGGCGCAACCAGTCAAGTCCTCGTTGCCGTACTGGAACACGGAGCGATGCTGGACCAAGTTGGACGATGTTTGGGTCGGTGCGAGCTTGACAATGCGCGTCTTATGATGAGGTTAGTTTTTTTGTGCTCACTGCAGTCGAACTAACGCACGAGCAGATGGAGGGCCTCTGCGTTCAAGAGGTTCTTGGTGGTATACGATAACGACGACTCGCAATGACCGCGCGAGGTCGAATTCGTTTGAAACGCGATGGCGAAGCCGAGTGGTTTAAAGTGGATGGGAATCGACAAGGAAGTTCCCGTCGTTGTGGTGTCGGCCGCGCGCTATCGTCGTTCGCCTTGTGGGTTGCGGTACCGCTGTTCGCAAGCGGCAACGTCTCGAACCCGCCATTAAAGTTGGTTTGGCGCTTTGCAGACATCGTATGCGCGGTTGCCGTGGTTGGCACGTCGGTGTGAGTGCCACTCGCGCCATCTAGACCAGCGGCATGAACGAGCCGTTGTGGGAATGGGTAGAGATTGGTCGGAGGGGAGGCGGAGGTTTTGTGGAGAGCGACAGTCTTGTCCGGAGTAGCGTTTGTGGTCTTTTGGACATCGGTGGTAGCGTCAACGAAGAAAAACGTTTCGTCGCACTAAAAGTCTGTCAACTTCCTGCTCCTGGCGCCAAAGGGCAACTCTGACGACGCACCACGATGGAAGAGGCGATTGGGGATGACGAGAGCAACGAGCCAGGCATGTTGTCGCTGCCCGACTCGGTGTGCTTGTTGACCAGGATAGCGGTAAGGTTGGAGGACAGCGTGGCCTGAGAGTGGGCACTGGAGACGATGACAAAGGAGCTGAGGGACATGGGGACGACGATGAACGAGGAGAATGTGGTGGAAGGAAGAGAGAAGAGGACGCACGGTCTTATAATCATTTCGCAGCCACCTTGATGTCGATGGTTTCCCCGCCGCTCTCGCGTTCCCCTTGCCGCCTCTTTTAACTCATATCGTGCCTCCGTCGCCTGCTTTCGTGTTGCTGCTCATGGCGGCGGTCGGTTGAAGACCACGACGACGCGGAGGACTTTCGCAGACAACGTTTTCGCCTCATTCCGACACATATATGGAGAAATCTCGCCAATGAATCGATCGATTCTGCCCGCCTAGATGTGCACAAAACACTGGTCGCTGAGCAGAACCCTTCGCGTGTCCTTTCTGTGCCCTCAAATAACCTCGGCCGCTCGTCTGCGATGAGTCCATAGCAGGGGTCTCTCTGAAACTAAAAGATGGGCGAGAGCGGGCTATGGTTGCTGGAAAGGGAAGGATTTGTTTTCGCCTAAGATTTGGTCCCAATGTAGTTTGACGTTGATCGCCGTCCCTGCGTGCAAGGGCCGTTACCGCGCGACAAGGAATCTTCAAATTCTAATTTTATTCCAGGCTTTATCGCTCTGCGAGTGCGGGATCCAGTTGGATCGCTTTCTGACCCTCGTAAGGAGGAAAGCTGCTTGAAAGATTTGCTTCCGCACAACTAATCGAAGGATTTGCTTCCGCGCCGAAGACTCGCAGATCTCGGCTCCGACATTTTCGCTTCTTTTCAAAGTTAGGCCTAGGGTCTACTTTTGTCGGAGATCCTGCGCAACATTGATTTCGGGGCTTCTGCTTTCTGTAGAGCGTATTCTAGGCACATGCTGCTTCAAGATGCAGTTGGCGTAGCTCCGACTCGGAGTCGGACCAACGCTGATCGGCCACTGGCACCTGGTTGGGCGATTTTCGGGACAGGATACGGCGTTTATAATTTACTGGTCGATCTCCAGATATCTTAATCTCAGGGATAGATGCTGATTTCTTGACGACCTGGATTTGGTGAACCGGGTAACAGGAATGCCGTTGAGATGGTCGCCGTTGAGATGGGCGCACTAGACTAAGTGTTAACTCGAGGAAGCGGAGGGAGCTGGGCTTTGGTCTTTTAAGAACTCAAGCAGCGAGTGTTTGACACTGTTGAAAGGATGGCGGAGCCCTCAACGCCCTCGCAGACGGCGGTAGACACTGTTGCATCCAGGATACTTACGCGGCCCCGTGACTTCGCGACTTCGCGTACGTCAGTAGATGTGGACGCAGGTTTGACACAGGTTTTAAATTGTCGCCGCCTCTGACCTTGCTTTGCTGGTTTGATATTCAGAGTAGAAATTCAGATAAGCAGCAGTAGTAGGTAGGGTACGTGGAAGGAGTACATGAATGTGTTTAGTTTGCTTTTGTTGGCCTGTATGAATACGTGGCTCAAATTTAAGGCCGTCGTTAGTATGGGTGCCCGAGTATCGCGCCGATTAGTTTGTCGTCGGCGGCTTTTCTCCAACTCTTGAATGCCCGTCTCCCCTGTCGTTTGTCAGTAGTGTGAACGCGCCTGAAAAGTTTTGAGAAGCGTACGTCTACTTTCCAGTCTTGAGTGTGCATGGGGTCGATAGGCGTGCAGTGTCTATCCGCCTCCTCGAGCATCGCAGCCATGGTTAGCCGGACGGTCTCCCTCTCTTGTTTGCTGATTCTGAGAGCTCTCTGTACCTGGCACTCTCAGTTAGCCGGCTCCATGTGCGTTCATGCAGCACTTACCGTTAGATCGCACCCGTCCACGACCAACGCCCAAATCCATGCGCTAGTAACCACCACCGAGATACCCGTCCCGAGCATTTGTGTCCCGACGAGAGCGAGTTCGATAAGATACATGGATACGCATATCGCGTCGGGCGAGCAAGGAAAAAGGCAATCCAAAATCCCGAGGAGCTGGAGGTGGCCCGGGTGTGCGGGCGCGGGTGTCACGTTCGAAATGAGGTCGTGGGCTGCTTTCTTTTCGAGTTGCGAGGTGTTGAGCGCCGACGCCGCTAGGATCCGCGCACGAACGCAGGGGTCTTTGTAAATCTTGTTGCTCGCCTCGACCATGCACTCGATGAGCAGCAGTGGGAGGATGTCCCGGCGAACGAACGCGGAGCCGCATACGCGGTCGAAGAGGTCGCATCCAGACGCGACGACGCGGAGGTCGAGATTCGATTTTCCGCCAACTTCGAGACCCCACTTCACGACGTCGCGTCGTACTACGTCGAAGTCGCGTCCCTGTCTTTCTCGCATCTTGAATATTCCTGTACGAGACAACTGCAAGCGTCAGAGAACTGCTCTCGGCACGAAGGCA
Organism: Mycena chlorophos; assembly: GCA_014461115.1. Taxonomy (NCBI): domain Eukaryota; kingdom Fungi; phylum Basidiomycota; class Agaricomycetes; order Agaricales; family Mycenaceae; genus Mycena; species Mycena chlorophos. Next base: position 191,334 of record JACAZE010000034.1, on the reverse strand, counting down.
TTCGCGTACCTGTCGTAGTGCGACGAAGCTGAAGAGCATGGCCTTTTTTTCTGGGCCATTTCCAACAAATCCCGCCTTCTCCGCTTCTTCGTTCGAGGATCCGTTCCCAGAGCTCGGTCGGCAGAGAGTTTGCTGCCTGTGTTCCATGATTTCCGCGAACGAACGCGACGGCCGAGATCGATGGCGGAAACGGCGATCGCGAGAGGAACTGGAGGTCTCAGAGGTCGTGCGGCTGCTGCTCGGTCCCGACAGCTTCGTCGTCGTCGCTGGAGATTCGCTTTTGAGGTCCTTGGTCGCGAGGGCTAGCATTTTGCTTTGAGTTGACCGCTCTCAAGCTCGAAGATACGAAAGACGCACCGAGTTTTGTCCATATTTTCGCCCTCAGCATCCTTTTCGTCGTCTCCCTCTCCCCAGACATCGACGCGGCCATGACCCGCTTTCGTCCTCGCAGCGCCGAGTTCTGTCGTGACGGTAAGGAGAGAGAGAAGTCGGACGTCGGGGCGAAGGCGGCGGAGCCTGTGATGCTGTGTGCCTCGTCAGCCGTGTGTCCAATGATTAAGTATGTTCAGGGCCGCCCTTTTTCTTTCTCCGTCGTGCCCGTCCTTTTTCTTCCGTTTGCTCGAGTCCGTCATCGCCGTCTTCGTGCTTTTCCCATGTAAATCGCCTCGTTGTGCAAGGCGCGAGCGCATTTGAGGCGGAGAGACTGACGACGCCGAGCTGCCGACAGGCGCGTGGCCAGCGCTTGAGATCTGTTGGGCGTCAGTTAAGGTTAGTTTGCATTGTATTCTCTCCGCGAATAATCGGGACCGTACCACGCTTGTACTGAAGTTCCCATGTCGAGGGCTGCAGAGGCTGCGACCGCAGAAGATGACGGTGCTGGAAAAGAAGCAGAGTACGATGACTCGTCGCCAGACCCCGGCATTGAGGATGCCGTCTGGTGCGTTATTTCTTCTGGCACGTCCTGTGTGAAGTTTTAGAAGCGCAGGAGGAGAAAGTAGAAGGCTCCGGCACCCACCAGAGTTGGGTCGTGGTGTCCTCTTCACTGGGGATACCGTGACAGAGACGCGTGATCGCCTGCCAATCCCGATCCCTGCCGCTCATCGTTCGTTGCGCCGCTTCCACCTTTCGCATTTCACTCAGTATGCGTGCAGTGCATCGCAGATACGCCACGTGTGCTAGTCTTTTGCCCGCCGGTGAATCCCGTTCAAGTATCGCAGATGTTCGCACATTTAGCGAGTCCACGTTGGATTCGTCTGGCGATGAGTCCACTTGTCTTGGGCGGCGTGGGACGGAATAGGGCGCGAACAGTTGCTCCCGCGCGAGTGTGCCTCGCCATGCCTTCGTCGGGCTCGTGTCCGTAGTCGGGGTTCTCTTCCGTTGGGTGGTGAGTATGGATTTTACTGGTGCGTTGGTCCTTAGTCAAACTTTTGTGTCCTAGCTGCACATCGGTCAGTCTATATTCGGTGTTGGTCTCGATTACAGTTTGGGAGCGCTGACTTTTGGGTCGTCTCGATTAGATGTAATCAGATTGCGATAAGATATCAGATCGGTATTGCGCACCATCCGCGTCGTCCTCTAGACAATACGCACTGCTCCGTTTCACGCTCGAATGGACAACGCGTGTGCGTCCGCGGAACATTATATTCCATGTTAAGCCAAGGTGAGCGCGCCGCGTGCGTGTTATAGTGTTGTAGTGTTCGCGCTGGCTGAGAAACTGGCAGGCGTCGCTGATGTCCCAATGCATTCTTCTGGTTGGATTCCGCGTAGGCCGCGCAGGCCGCGCTCCGCAGGCCTTGGTATCGTCTTTGGCTGCTTCCAGGTCGAGCTGCGGTGGTGCGACGGCGAAGCGTTGCGAAAAATCACGATGGAGTGGACTCACAGGCAGGAAGGCGCGTATCTCTGGGCGGTACTCGGTCATCCTCGTTGAGGCACATCACAGACGACCTCACGAGTCCAATTTCAGGGTACGACTCCGCGAACTTGAAGGCAGGACGGACGCTCTTACTTTGTGACAGAAGGAGGTCACCTCCGATCTGCGCCTCTTTTCGGGTGCGTCCGATCCGGATCTGTTCATTCGACCAGGATGCGACCGAATGGCTAAGGCATCGGGTAGGTCTGTTTCTTACGCCGACCCCCCAGCGGTTTACGATGTATTTGTAGGAATTAAGCCTTGAATTTTTCCCGGGTCGCAGACTCTAATGCCATCGCGTAATTCGTTCGCCGTCGGCTTATGGTCACAGCCGCGCCAACAGTCACCCGACCTCGCCTGTCTTTCAGGACTCTCGAAGGACTGCTTTGCTGTACTGGGTTTCTCTTCCCCGAGAGTCACCTTCCTTCTCAAATTCAGTACGGTCACTCTTACCGTGGGCATGGATCCCCAGTGCCCCGGAAAACTCGCCAAACAAGGACGTCATCCCTCCGTTGCTCGAAATTGCATGGAGATTGGACCCAACGCCGCATGAGCAAGCTATACGCGAACTCGCGGAGCATTCAGACTTGCCGTTATCAATTCTTCAGGTACGCTTCCTTGTCTGCGTCAAGGGTGTCGGCGCTGGCCGCAGTGTACGGTGTTTGCATGCGCAGAAGTGGTTTGAATCGCGTACTCGAGGGTATTCTCAGGGGACCGCTGGCTCTTCTCTCGCAGCCAGCGACCCACGCCGCGAACGCGGGAGAACGCGAGGTTCCACACGGGTGCCCGCCGCTACACGCTCGCCGAAGGTAAGGCCTTTGCGTCCTCCAGTCTCAGCTGCTTCGTCCCTCCAGATTTCCCTGTTCGTTCCGCAGACACTGACGTCTCGCAAACATATCGGTAATAGCACACCAATTTCTGTCGTACCCGAGAACAAGTCGAGGGCAGGGCTACGATATTCGCAGAGGATCCTCATGCGGATTTCCATCAGCACCTTCAGCTTGCAAGTTCTCTAATTAAAGGAACATCAAGGCCCACCGCTGTCTTCAAAATACGCTGCAAAATACAGTCTATCAGAGCTCGTTCAAGTCCTCTCGACGTCCTCATAACTGGAACATAATAGTTTGCGTCAATCCATCTACATCTGGGACGACATTATCGACGTTCAAAACCGAGGACGGTCGGGGAACAACAGCAGAACGTTTCGCCGCCCGACGAACAGAACGAGCCAGCAAAACTTCGGCAAGGGTGCTATACGATCGGCGGGAACGCATCCTACCAGACGCGCGCCGAAGCAGCACTGTCAGTGGGTTGCCATGATCGCTCTGCTACCTGCCTTTCGAGTCCATTAACACTTCGTAGACGAAAGCAGCTGAACGGAACTTTCAACGCGTCGCAGGACTTCACGCCGTTTATCTAAAGGCGGGACAATTGAACGTATACGTGAGGGAACCTGAATCGTACTCCGAAACCCGTTTACTGTTGTCCACTCCAACGGGATTACGCTTGACTAAAGACGGTGTGTTTGGGAAAGACTGGGAGACATCGACGACACACCGAACCTCGTCTTTTCGCGGGTTATATCTACTTGGCTACATCGGAACGGAACGAGCCGGTGCGCATCCCCTCACGGCGTGGGCCGTTGGGCAGTCATCTCTGATACTCAAAAGATATTAGAATGCGCCGTCGGCACCAAATCGCCCATTGTATGGTGCGCCCGACATCGTCCCAGCTCCATCCACTCACTTGAGCGTACAGCTGGTCTTGCGTCGCTTGTTCCGACAGCATCGGCTTTGTCGAGCACCTTGTTCTCCTCTAAAGGCTGGCTGTCCGTCTTTCGACCCTTTCAAGACGGGTTGTTTGTCACAGTCGCTGCGTTTGCGGTGCGACTTGCGTCGGGTAAGTTTCATTACGTGTTCACTCTAACGGGGTTGCTTTTGACGTTCAGCGGGGTTCGGGCTCTACATCAGCGGGATTGAACCCCGCCAGGCCGCAGGCAAGGAAGAACTCGCATGGCCGACGACTTGCTCTGGATCACAACCTCACGCTATCCCCAGATTTCTCCAGTGTCCACTCTACAGCTGTGTGAATGGCTTGAAACACTGTGCGCAACCGACGTTTCGTTTCCTGCCTACGTCAAGAACGAGACAGTCCACCGCTCCGCGCGTTCAAGTTCCGCACCATCACGGAATCCCGCTTCAAGTTCACGCTCGAGAAGATGAAAAAGCTGCGCCCTGGAAGCTTATGAGTGATGACGATGGCCGGAACTGGAACTTCTTTGTCTTTTGTAGTTCAAATTATGTCCGGCCTAGTCACTTTCGTCGGCCACGGCAAGGGACTCCCTCATGCCTTCGGCACCAAGCAGTCTGCGCAAGAAGCACTGCGACGGAGGTAACTCCCAGCATCTCCCGTGGTCACCTACCTAGGCCAGAGATATGAGCAGAAGACATACTCCTGGGCAAATCGCAGTTGGGCGTGCTGAGTCCGATGCTGCTTCTTCTACTACTAGTAGACGCGCTGCCCAGACCGCCGACGCTCTTGCATATCAAGGGTCGGGGAGCAGTCAGTGCCCAGGATACGTCTGGGCTATATCGCGATGAACAACGCTGCGCATATTATTCTGTACAGTTTTAGACCGGCACTCGGAACCCGACTGACGTCGAGTCTCAAGATGAAACTGACCTTCTCGGTGCCTTGCGGGGTTCACTTGGCGTTAGCGGGATACAACCCCGCTCACATGGGATCGTCCCCGCAAGCGCCGAGAACAACCCTGTAAGGGCAGTTCTTGAAACTTTGTCGTTGGGCGCAGTCCCGGGTTGTCCGAGGGTTCCTGGCAAGAAGCACCCCAACGGATGGCTCGTGCGGCAAAACCGTTCTTGCATCGGCCGTGGCAAGGTCGTGGGATATCGCTGGGACAGCTCGCGGGATATCCCTGGGATCCTGTCTTGATGGGCGCATGAGCGGTGTCTTATCCCGCTAACACCAAGCGAATCCCACGAGACACATGAGAAGCTTCAGCAGGTTTCCTCCCGCTGTGAGCGGTTTTCACGGTCGTGCTCCGGGTCAGAGGAATCGAGTGGACCCCATCGTTCAAAAATGGGCAGCATAGCGCGGGATTCCGGGGATAGCCCTGAGGAAGATCTCGGGTCAGGCTTCGGTGTTATCCAACCCCGCGTCCATTTCTGAGCCGGCCAAGTTTGTTCGCCGCGCTCAAAGACGTCCTGGGAGACTCTTCGGAACTCTGGGCTCTATCGTGCTAGACAGCTCTGTCGCTTATCCCACAGGTCACTGGAAGGGAAATCTCAGTTCCTCGCGGGGCTCACGTTAGCGGGATTCAGATGCAACCCCGCTCACATGGGATCGTCCCCCGCAAGCGCTGAAAACAACCCTAGGCCTCTAAGGGCAGTGCTCGAAAGTTTATCGTGGGGGCAATCCCGAAGCTTCTTACATAACGTCCCAGGATATCCCTGGGACAACCACTGGATAACCCCTGTCCGTGGGTTTAACCCCGCGATACACACAGAGGTCATACACCATCATCTACTGAATCTCAGCCACGCGCGGTACATTCATCCATCCAACACAGCTCCAGCTGCCTTTCTGCTACAGCTGAGAGCAAAACGAAGCCCGACAGGGAGCAGGGACAAGCGGGGGGTAGTAGAATCGACCGGAAGCACTGGTACTCGACGGCCATGCTGTGTACGCGAGGCGGTAATTATGCCGATAACCTCCGAGGGTGTTCTCGGCCCTGAATCGTCGCGATCTCGTGGAGGATAGCAAGGCAGACACTGGTCAAGTTGGAGCTGTACTGTACTCCAGTTGCAACAAATCTGGCGCTTCAAGGGAGGAGCGAGACCTTCTCGGCCGAGACGGTCGAAATGGCGACTTGTGGGCACCGGGGCTGGGAGAACGAGCGGCGCTGACGCTATCAGTTGCGACGCGACAAGAGCAGCATCTCCTGGTGCGCCTAGTTCCATGACGAGGCGAAGCCACGGGCCTTGAGCGGGTCGGACATGCGCGGGATGCCCTTGTCGCCTAGCTCTCTTCGGCGATGTTGCCTGGGTGCACCGAGCCGAGCCCCGACATGTGCCAGTTATGCACTTGCTAAGCGAGCTCGTGTGCCTGGTGCCAATGCACTCCCAAGCCACGCGACCGGAAGGTCTCTTCGCCTTTCTCCGATGCCGCGAGAACGCGAACTGAGGGTCGCCGAGGGTATTCTTCTGCAGCGCGTCTACTTGCCACCAAACGAGGCCCGAGTCCTTGACGGTTTGCACCACGGCACCTCGTTGCTCTGCCTCTTGCTTTTTCTTAGCGACAATGATCGCCGGAACCTCTAGGCCCTCGAGCGGCATGGCCTCGACGGGGAAGGAAGGGGCCGCAACCGCGACGGGAAGGGGCCAGCAGCAACCGGTGCCGCGGCCGAAGCTTCAGCAGTCTCCGCCTTGTCCTCAGACTGGTGTTCAGGACAAGTTCGTGCAGATGCGGCTCAGTGAGTCGAACGTGTCCTGGAGGTGAGATTGGGGTGTAGGTGACTTGCGCGTGGTTCTTGGTCGCGGCGATAGGATGGCGACTGGGTTTGGAATGTAATTTCCGATGAGCAAGTACAGTTGATCTTCTTCAACGAGTCTGTACACGTTCGAGGAAAAATGAAGCAGAGCAGAAAAAAAAAGACTCACGGGCATGGAAGCGCAGCACAGCAGCACAAAAAGAGGGAGACCGGACCGGCAGGGCATTACTCGGGAACGAGACCGTGGCGCAGTTGCTGCTGCTGCTACTGTGTGCGCAAAATGTTCCTTGACCATATCGCGAGGAGTTCCTTTGACCTGCACGACGTTGAACCTCTCGCTCAGCTGGAAGAATGCATCAGTAAGAGAAGGGACAAATGCTGACGAGTCACGTGCCTTCGCGATGGCGAGCCAGTCGAAGAGGTTGGTTGGTCGTCGTTGTCTGAAGCGCAACAAGTTCGCAGGCGCAAACATATTGCTGACCTGAAAATGAAATAAGAACGACAAAAATGAGAGGATAAACACTAAAAAGACTGGCCTCGACGTGAAAGTTAACAATCTTGCTCGTGAGCGATGTCGACGGACCTCACGCAACGGCGTCCTCGGCAAAGGTCTTGGAGATGCAGGTGCCTACTTCTAGCAGTTGTGCACGTTATGCTCGACGTGATCCCCAGCCAGTAGTCGAGGAGTTTCCCGCCGCCACAATTCGAATCCTGACTGCGAGCACGTCTCCGGGGATGACCATCCCAAGAAAAGAGATGCCGTAGCTGGTAGAAGAAAAGATCAAAAACCGGAAAAGAAAGAAAGACCGCCAAGGAAAGTGAACTTACGCAAGAATACTCAGAGTGACCGTTCGCGACAACGGTTTTCGATGTGGCGGGGATGTCCTCCTCAAGCGCCTGCTCACGCAGGATGCGCTCCAAGGTATTCTCCGCCCCAGACCACGCAGTCGTCAACAAGCAAAGTTTGTGGCGCGTCATGTGTCATCCAGGATTTTGTCCTCGTTTTCGCCCGACGCCGAGCTCCAACGCTACCGAGTAGTTGCGGGTCTACGCAGTCGTAACGCCAGCTATACGTTCGAGTAAATGGATGGAACTCGCAAAATGTCCGCTGACTGGGCGTACCAAGCAAAGGACGGTTCGGTGGTGATAACATGCATGCTAACGTATGTTGAGTATCGGAGGCGCGTCGCGAAAGGATGCTCACTGATGCTCGTAGCGTGCCAGAGTACTCCAGTTTGTGCAACAATCGCCAAAGACGAAACTCAGGGTGTCGTCAAAGGCAGAGAATCTGGCCAAAGGCCGTTTCGGGAGTCTCGCTGCACTCGGGAGAGATGCGGGTGCAACCGCTGGAAGGAACCGGAGCACGGGCCCCGTCTGCATTCATGCAGTTGGCTGGTGATCGAAAGACGGGCAGGTTGGACTGGGCCCGATAAAGTCGCAGCCGTCGAAGGGAAGGCCAGCTGTACGCTTAAGTCAGTGGATGGAACTTGGACGATATCTGGTGGCCAGGCGCACCATAAAACGGGCGATTTGGTGCCGACGACGTGAGCGGCTGGCGCATGCAGTCTCCAACACACTCGCGGGGTTCCATGTCTCCCGGCAATTCTTTCCCGACCCACACCGCACAGGCAGCGACTCTAATCAAAACCCGTTTTGAGAGGAGTCGTCGTCTGCTCGAGAGGAGCCGGCAAGGAATGAGCGCGAGGCGGACGTCATCTTCTGGCCGCAAAGGTCGTCGGTGTAAGACACCAAGACGCTGGTGATGCGTCACAAATCGCGAAACTTGCTATCGACCGTCTCGACACCAGAAAGTACTCAGAAGACAGACGACGAATTCAAGAATTGAAGGAACATCAAGGCCCACCGCTGTCTTCAAAATACGCTGCAAAATACAGTCTATCAGAGCTCGTTCAAGTCCTCTCGACGTCCTCATAACTGGAACATAATAGTTTGCGTCAATCCATCTACATCTGGGACGACATTATCGACGTTCAAAACCGAGGGACGGTCGGGGAACAACAGCAGAACGTTTCGCCGCACGACGAACAGAACGAGCCAGCAAAACTTCGGCAAGGGTGCTATACGATCGGCGGGAACGCATCCTACCAGACGCGCCGAAGCAGCACTGTCAGTGGGTTGCCATGATCGCTCTGCTACCTGCCTTTCGAGTCCATTAACACTCTCGTGAGACGAAAGCAGCTGAACGGAACTTTCAACGCGTCGCAGGACTTCACGCCGTTTATCTAAAGGCGGGACAATTGAACGTATACGTGAGGGAACCTGAATCGTACTCGAAACCCGTTTACTGTTGTCCACTCCAACGGGATTACGCTTGACTAAAGACGGTGTGTTTGGGAAAGACTGGGAGACATCGACGACACCGAACCTCGTCTTTCGCGCGGGTTATATCTACTTGACTACATCGAACGGAACGAGCTTCGGTGCGCATCCCCTCACGACGTGGGCCGTTGGGCAGTCATCTCTGATACTCAAAAGATATTAGAATGCGCCGTCGGCACCAAATCGCCCATTGTATGGTGCGCCCGACATCGTCCCAGCTCCATCCACTCACTTGAGCGTACAGCTGGTCTTGCGTCGCTTGTTCCGACAGCATCGGCTTTGTCGAGCACCTTGTTCTCCTCTAAAGGCTGGCTGTCCGTCTTTCGACCCTTTCAAGACGGGTTGTTTGTCACAGTCGCTGCGTTTGCGGTGCGACTTGCGTCGGGTAAGTTTCATTACGTGTTCACTCTAGCGGGGTTGCTTTTGACGTTCAGCGGGGTTCGGGCTCTACATCAGCGGGATTGAACCCCGCCAGGCCGCAGGCAAGGAAGACCTCGCATGGCCGACGATTCAGACTTGCTCTGAATCACAACCTCACGCTATCCCCAGAAGTGCCCACTCTATAGCTGTGTCCATCGCTTGAAGTACAGTGGTACGCACGCACAACTTCTCTTCTGCGACAACGCACGCGTATGTTTGTGTTGACAATGGACATGTGGTGTAGTTACACTATGTCTTCTTCCTCCTGCGTGCCAACGGATCGGGCATAGCCACTGGCACCGGTTCAACCACCTCGTAATACCTCCCATGCGCCCGCGAGCGACCTTCGACAGCACCCACTGGCAGGAACGACGGCTTTGACTCTTTGACCGCGGTTGATCGAGTGACGCGCTTTGCCTGGGGAGCCGCAGAGCTTTCCTCCTCCTCGCCCCTTTCCTTCCGCTTGCGCCCCCCTGCAGGTCCAGTGCCTAGTGCAGAATTGATCTTTTCTTTCGGCGCTGGCGAAATTAAACGCGAGCTAGCTCGATCCTCGACGTCGTTTGGTGTTATCTCCCCCGTAACATTGGGCTTCAACGGGGTACTCTTCTTTCTGGCGGGAGATCGCTCCGAGCTCGAGCTCGACAAAGGGTCGGAACGAATGCGACGAGGCAGCGCATCAGCACGCAGAGGCGCACCAGATCCAGACGCCTGCTTGAGCATGTCTGGCGACGGTGATGGAGTCAGCGAACCCAGAGGCGATCCCGGCGGAGACAGTGAATGGACGGCCTCTTGCGGCCTACGAGGCAAGCTTCCCGTCATTGCCCATGGTATGCGATGATGTTTCTCCGTTGCTTGTTCTGGTCGCTTCCACGGTCCTGCTCTCAGCCCGATTTTGGCGGCACCGCAGAGTGCGACACCGCAGAGTGCGACGGGACGACCACGCTGGCGTTTACAGCGACCGATGTGTTCGGCGACTGAGCGCCAGGCCCCGGCCGATCGCCAAGTGTATCTGTCGGTGCGACGATTGACTCCGGGTCAGTGTCTGCTGGCTTCGGGAATGCCAATGCCGAAGCAACGTTATCGGTCTGGTTGAAGTTGCTGCGAGGAAGTATGGGCAACGGAGCTGACGGGGTCCGATCCAGGGGGATGGGGTGGGCTCCGCCACTATTAGCATACGGAAGTCGTCGGCGTCTGGCATTGGACTCGGAGCGTTGCCAGAGGCCACATGCTTGGATGGAGGACCATTAGATACCTCTGGCCCCGGAGGCGCCAGCGGCGTGGGCAAGGTCTGCTCTCTGTCTTCTGGCTGGAGAGATGCGGGGGTAGTGTAGCGGCGTCTCCCTATAAGCGCCCACGGGTCGCTGTTGAAGGCCGAAGGCAGCAAAAGGCACGGGTCCACTGGCCGCCATCATGATGCCGGAGTGCCATTGGGTTTTGTTGCGGCCGAGTTGAGTCGGAGAAGATGTGCGATGGGATCGACGCCAAGTCGGGATTGGCGGTCCCAGATTCTGTTTTTAAAGGGTACGGGGGATATGATTGCGGGGGCTGAGCGGTTGACGCAGCGGCGACCAGAATTTGCAACACCGCCTGAAGCTGCGGGACGCTGGCCATCGGCAGAAGATTCTCACTGCGGAGCGAAGCAAAGTTGAGGGCGCTGCGACGGTCTCGCCGCGACGCCTTCGGCCATGGTCGCGGATGTTGCGCGCACGATTCATCATCCTCCAGCGCGCGCTGTTGGGGGCCGGGATAACCCAGGTCGTCGTCGTCGCCGCCGTCGCCGCCGCCGCCGCCGTCGTCCTTGGGGTCGCCTTTACCGCTCCTGAGGCGTTTGACGGCGCTTTGTGGTCATGCTTGTCGCTAACTGTTATGAAATTTTAGGTGGCGAGGGAGTGCATTCCGAGCGCACGCACGCCAGGACGCTGTCCTTGGTGTAGCCCATTTCTTCCGCTTGAGTGGCTCGCAGGCACTGGGAAATCAGGTTGTCCTGGATCCACGCAGGCCTCGTTTACCTCCGCGCAGTGAACCATGGCGGCTCCTCATCTCCTCGGTGAGGAGGGCAGGAATCATGACGTCGTGCACATATGAGTACAGCGGATCGCTGGTGAGGCCCAGCGGTCTGTACTGGGCCACCTTGAGCTTAACATAGGTGGCCGGACGGAGCTCCGCAGGAATGCTGGGAAGGATATACTGCGAGTTGCGTTGGCGTTGGCGGGGCCGTCCATGGTTGGTTTCCTGTGACAAAGAATGATCAACAGAAGACGCGTAACGTGGAAATGGGACCTCGGGGTTCGGGCCGTGACAACAACAACGGCAAAAAATCGAAGTGGATCCACGCCGATTCCACGACATTTCTAAGAAAAAGTAATACCGCAAAATTTCCGTTTAGGGGAATATTTACGAGTGATGTTGATTTGGGTGAGAACGTGAGATCTTTTAACGCCGAAAGCTATACTAAAGTAGCTAAGATGGCGATGCAGTATGTACCCGTACTTATCCGCAGGGCGCGATGCGACGTTCTCGGACAGTCGGGGGCCGGTGGTTAACTTGATTGATGCCGAGAACGATACCGCGGACAGGAAATGCGCGGCAAACTCTGCTTCCACCATATCGTGAGGAGACTTTATTCACTCCAAATGGGGGAGAAAGTCCCCCTGATCGAAATTCCTTCCCGCCCCATTCAAGCGCGGAGACCTCTAAAATTTTCTTTGAAACAAAGCCCAGGGGCCGATGGCCGAAAAACCTCGCGTTCTTTGTATGTCGGTATCGGGGACCGCTTGTTTCCTTGTGCAAGCGTTGCGGAATACACTTTCCTTTCCTTTCCTCCCCGCTCATGTTACTGCCTTCAGACTTCTCGATCGTGCCTCACCGCCGCCCTCTGGTTGCCTTATGGGCATCCGCTACAACCCGCGCTCTTTTCGGACACCCGCATGCTACTTTGAAATGAGCCACGGCATTCGGCTATTGGGTCGTCTCACCATGCCTCTCCCCGCCACGGCGAGTTACCAATCCGTGGCAAACGGAGGCGCTCCGTTCAACTTCGGCGCAATGATCGACGCATCAGCAGCAGAAGAAGCCTGTCAGAGGTTACGAGAGGTGGTACGGCTTGAACCGCAATGTACTGTATTGCCCCAATCGGACGTCAATACATACTTGATCGCCTGACTTCACGACAGCGTGAGAGGAACTCTCAATCTTCTCCTTGCCTCAAGCGGAATACGAGCGGCATTGGCCTTGCAAGCAGGGGTCCGCCGGGACACGCAGGGCTAAATTGGTCCTATCATGCACACACGAGCAATATGTATCTGAAGAGAGTCCAGCCTGAGACGGTACGTGATCCGCTTGCAATTAGATGGAGCCGAGTTGAGACTCTGCAGTATGTATTTAGATAAGTACCGACGGAGTTCGCGCGGTGGGCACCACCGGTGTTGGACCGATGAATGCACGGAACCCGCTGTCCGGTAAGCGAGTGCGGTTCAACGCATACCACCCCCGCCTCCTCCTCGGCCTCGCACGGTGTTGCCGAGAACCGTCAGCCTGAGGATTCATCATTCGCGAATGTTACAGGGGTAAAACACGCCAGGCATCTCAGCGCAGGTTTGGGGTCTCGCTTGGGTCTCGTCATGATCTCAGGAGCCAAGGAATAGGCGCAATATGCGTGTTGTATGCAGGAGATGCACACGCGATCTCCGAGGATCTTTCCTTGGCTCTCTTCGAGCTGGTCGCAGAAGAGAAGTTGAGCGTGCGTACCACTGTACTTCAAGCGATGGACACAGCTATAGAGTGGACACTTCTGGGGATAGCGTGAGGTTGTGATCCAGAGCAAGTCTGAATCGTCGGCCATGCGAGGTCTTCCTTGCCTGCGGCCCTGGCGGGGTTCAATCCCGCTGATGTAGAGCCCGAACCCCGCTGAACGTCAAAAGCAACCCCGCTAGAGTGAACACGTAATGAAACTTACCCGACGCAAGTCGCACCGCAAACGCAGCGACTGTGACAAACAACCCGTCTTGAAAGGGTCGAAAGACGGACAGCCAGCCTTTAGAGGAGAACAAGGTGCTCGACAAAGCCGATGCTGTCGGAACAAGCGACGCAAGACCAGCTGTACGCTCAAGTGAGTGGATGGAGCTGGGACGATGTCGGGCGCACCATACAATGGGCGATTTGGTGCCGACGAAGTGCATTCTAATATCTTTGAGTATCAGAGATGACTGCCCAACGGCCCACGTCGTGAGGGGGATGCGCACCGGCTCGTTCCCGTTCGATGTAGTCAAGTAGATATAACCCGCGCGAAAGACGAGGTTCGGTGTGTCGTCGATGTCTCCCAGTCTTTCCCAAACACACCGTCTTTAGTCAAGCGTAATCCCGTTGGAGTGGACAACAGTAAACGGGTTTCGAGTACGATTCAGGTTCCCTCACGTATACGTTCAATTGTCCCGCCTTTAGATAAACGGGCGTGAAGTCCTGCGACGCGTTGAAAGTTCCGTTCAGCTGCTTTCGTCTACGAGAAGTGTTAATGGACTCGAAAGGCAGGTAGCAGAGCCACCTCAGGCTACCCCCCTGAACCCCCTTAGATGTAAATATTCTGAATAGACAATTACCCTAGAGGGCCTAGGGGGTGGATGACATCCACCAGGCATGGATGCATCCATACCAGTGGACACATCCACTGGTTATCATGCCTGGCTACCACTGGACATATCTACACCTTTCTATTTAGGTAATAATTGTTTTGTGGCCTTTTTGGCTCCCGAAGCTGTAAAAAATACTTTTGAGGTTATTACTTAGTCTACGGTGTCAGAGAAGCTTAGCAAAGGCTTTAGATGCCTTCTTAGGCTGCTTTGCTTGATATTTTCTGAATTTATATCCTGCAAGGCTTCAATAATTCAGGCTTTGGATGTATTGTGAGGCTACTTTTTCTTGCTTATTTCTATTTGCATCCTGCCAGATAGATAGTTGTACAGTAGCAGTTAGCAGAGGGTGGTCATCAGGCTCAAAAGCACATTCCTTGAGATCCAACCACCTACAAGTTGCAACAATCCCGTTGATATATACCGTCCACATAGATATGGGGATGAGTACAGGGATGTATAGGCACAGTACTTACTCTAGAATGGAATTGATGTATACACACACTTGTCATATACATCTGTGCTAGCCTTAAACGACGACAGCAATACATCATGCTGTTTCATGATGTAGCTGTATTTTTTGTTCCTCGATGATTAAGTTTATTTAGTTGAAAAGGTTTTATAATAACCTGCTACATAATGTAGAAACTTTACTCCAGCTAGCTCTTCATGTGCAACCATCAGATTGACCATGTTGCACCTAGTAAGTATATAGCCAGTGAATACATATCTAGTGTTTTCTTGAACATAAAATGGATATATCTATAGCAAATTCTGAGAATGTTGGATATATCCAGGTGAAATACATCCAGGACCAGTGGATGTATCCATGGTACTTGTTTAGAAGATGTGGATACATCCATGGTGAATGATTCATATCCATGGATACATCCACAATGGATATATCCAGAATGTCCTGGATACATCCATGTCTCAAGTATGGAGATGGATATATCCACTGTGTGCACCTAGTGGATATGTCCATATACCCGTGGATACATCCACCCATCCTTCTTGATAGACGGATATATCCACTGCTTGTGTATTCTTAGATGGATACATCCACTGAGTCTAGTGGATACATCCATCCGAGAATCCTCAGATATGGATATATCCACTGAGCTCACCTCAGATATGGATATATCCACTGAGGTCAATGGATATATCCATATCTGAGGCTTCTTGGATGGATGTATCCACTGTTGTTCACTTTGCCACTGGATATATCCACTGTACTCCATTAGATGAGGTGGATATATCCACCCTCATACATACACCCTGATGTAGTTTGTCTTAGATGCAAAACAAATGCACACTATGTAACAGGCTTCACTAAACATACATACTACTGGTTTACTAGTACAAAGATGCCGAAGACGCGGCGCGCATATTATATAATGCGGTCACGTGACCGCGTCGGCCGACCAAAAAAAAAGGAGAAAGGGTCGCGGGTTCGGCGGGCAGGGCATTTAGCGGGGAAAAGGTCGAAAGAAATACAATTTAGTTGAAGAATTCCTGGTCAGCTAGCAGTTGATCTACGAGCTCTTCCTCGCCGCGCTCATATTCCCTCTCCTCCTGCTCGCGGCTGTGCTCTAGCCGATTGAGCGTATCCAGCACGCCAACCAGCGCGGGATCATGTTCTTCATCACCCATTCCGCCATCGCCGATACCTCCGACGCTGCGGCATCATCATCTGCCGGCCGGACCCGAGCGCAACGAGCACCGAGAATCTCGTCGCCGATGGTCCCCAAGCAGCGGCACCCGTCCGGCGCGGTCAGCTTGTCAAGGTGGGTCTTCCACTCTAAGAAGATGTCGAGTAGATATTGGCGACGGCATTCCAATTGATAGCGCAGGTCATCTGGAGCAGAGTCAGTTGGCACGAAGAAAATTCAAAGATCACGTGCCGTCAGTGCACTGCGCCAAAGCGCCCAACGCCGCAGTCCACTCCGTCGAGAACCAGACCCGTAGATGGCCATGCTCGCGCTTGAGCCGGTGTGTCTCCTCTTCGCCTCGTTGCTTGACTAGCAGGGCATTGATGCACCGACGAAGGTCAGCGTTCAGGAGCGCCTGGGGATATCTGCGGGCATGTCCACAAGGCCGACTTCCGACCAGATCGCGTCGTCGATGTCGAGCTTGAAGACGCTCGACTCGTTGAGCGGCTCGGGCGCGCGGGCGCCCCTGGGGCTTTTCTTTCGCGGATGAGTTTCTTGATAGTCGAGACTTCCTTGTTGAATGATTTGACGAGCTTCTTGATGCCGGGGTCGCGTCTTTGTACCGCAGAAGTCGCTGCGAATGTTTCTTGCGCTCTGCAGCATACGTCAGGAATCGGATTCGGAAACTGCAAGAAGAACGCCGAACCGTTGCTGGCAGTCGAGCGACGGCGATCGCCGACTGGGTCAAGCTCCTGCTTGCGAGCGGCTATCTTCGACTGTAGCCGCGTCTTGAGTGCTCCTGCGCGTTGAGCCTCGCGGTGTAGTAGGCCTTGTGGGCCATTTTCTCGAGAGCGCGGCGATCGTCGGTGCCGAGCTGGTTCTTGGTCGACAATAGTTGACGGCGGGACTTCTGTAAGGCTTCATCGACCTCGTCAATGCGATCGTACTGCTGCGGCATCTCGGGGACGGACAGACGCGGCAGCGCAACCTTAAGCTGGTGGAGCTCGCGCGTCAGAAGCTCGATGTTCTTCTCCGCCGTCAGGATGGTCTTGATGGCCGTGGAAAGAGCCGTCTGCGGCGACGCGGCAGCGGACGCGTTTGAAACGCGACTTGCCTCGCGTGCTCGGCTTGGAGTTCGTCCTCTGACCACCGCGAAGACCGCAGGATCGTGAGGGCCTCGGTGACGCGGTTCTGGCACTGAAGCGTGCGGCGCACCAGCCACGAGCCCATGCCACGCAGCGCCGTTTCAGCATGGTGCTCGAGTTGGAGGTCGATGATGAAGATGCGCTGATGGTACTGTGATCACGTGAGCATAAGTGCGAGGAGCAAACGAAGTCAACGCACCCCGCAGACGCGCAGATTCGCGATAAGGTGCTGGATAGAGAACCAGACGCGCTCCGAACACTCGCCGTTCTCGAGGCCGAAGCCAAGTACGTTGCGAGGATGATATATCAGCTGACAGGCCCATATGTGCCCGTACGCGTGGAAGATCGACACGGCGAAGGCCAGGCGGTCGTGGTATCGAGCGAGGAAGTCCCACTTGATGCACGAGCGATGCAGCTGACACGCAATGTCGTACAACATACCGACGCGAATATCCGCCGGAAGATGCTGGAACAGTTCCTCGAGAAGCAGCAAGGAGTAGAACTGCTTCTCGCCGGCCGACTTCAATGTTCACAAGGAACAATACGACGTCGTGCCTGCAGACGAGACCCATCAGCCCCGTCTCGGCGAAATGTTGGGTGCTCGCTTTCTCGCGCGACTCATCCGGCGGCCTTGAACGACTTCTCGCACGCGTCTAAAGCCGAGCGAGGTACTTTGAGCGTACCCTCGAACCCGTCCTCCTCGTCCGCATCAGGCTCGCGTCGTGACGGAGCGCTGTTGCGAACGCCGTCAACGTACGCCTCCATCGGCTTCGAATACCTGTCGACAAAGCAGGTATCCGGATGCTCACGACGAGGATCGATGCTGCCTTGACCTGGGCAGCGTTTCTGCGTGAAGTTGCCGTCTTCGCAGACGGCCACGTCGTAGACTTGGGTCGGATCGTGTTTGAGGCCGGCGAAGCAGGCGGGGCACTTCTTGATGAGATACGCGCTGGGACGAGTACGAGGAGGGTGGGGGCCGAAGGGATTGGGGGCGCCCGCACGACGTCGCTTGTCCGCCTCATCATCGTCCTCGTCAGAACCCGCGGCGGCCTCGCGAAACGCTTATGACCGGGGGTCCGCGGAATCTGCGGAGACGGTGCCGCCGCCGACGCCGTCAGATCGTCCTCATCGTCGACCTCCTCGACGGTCGCGCGACGGGAGTTGTGACGGGGAGTCTGCGGACTCGGACCCGGCGGAACGTCAGGAGCCGGCGGAACGTCAGGAGCCGGCGGAACGTCAGGAGCCGGCGGATGGTCCGCATCGTACTCGCGTCCGCGTTTGCTCTCGAACCGGGTCCAAGACGTCGTCGATGTGTTTGTTGGTTCGGGTTACAAGGTCGAGGTACCATTGGAACGCGTTGTTGAATCGAATCGGCTGTTCCTGGCAAGGGTTGGTCACGTGCGAGGCGGAAAAAAAAGAACACGTACGCCTTGGAAGAATTTAAGGCCACGATCGCCCAAAGTGGACTCGAGAGCACGACAGAACGCTGTGTTGTTTGGGGCGATGCGCAGGTAGAGATGGCGCACGAAGTCGAGGAGTTGAATGTCAACTGCGAGCGTAGGATTGCAAGGACTGCAAGGAAACAGCCCGACGCGAAGCAGTTGGGCCGGGGCCGTGCGCGACTTGCACGCACAGATGCGGATTGTCTTCTCCGTAATATCTGGCGCCGGGTGAGTTCTGATATCCCAGAGCAAGAGGCAGAACGTACCGTCAAATCGGACGACGGTGACGTTGAGGGAGCGGCCGGTACAAACGCAGACGGGATCATCCGAGGCGGGGACCGTCTGTCGAGTGCGAAGGGATGAGGTACATTTGAGGAGGGCCATATACATGGGGACGAGCTCGGGCATGAGTCGCTTCCAGTTGTCGGCCTGAGCATGACGCTTCCGCGAGCCTGCACCGAGGGGAGCGGTTCCCTGGTCAAGCCCACCCGCGTCTCCAAAGTCTGGCTGCGACAGCGGCTCGCTGGCCGTGGAGTGTTTCAGAGGAGAAGAAGCCGCTTTCTTACGAGGAGACTTGGATTTGCCGCCAAACAAGACAGAAACCGAATTGTTCCTGCCCAAGACGTGCGTGCCCGTCGTTTGAGGTGTTTTTCGCGTTGCGATGGCGGCTTGGTGATAAAGGCAAGATGGCGCTGGTGCCCAATACCCCGCCGTTTCGCAGCTTTCGCGGTGAGCCGCATCGAAACGCGGTCGCGACATGGTTGTTGTGGTTAACGTTGATTCGTAACGTGACGACCAACTTGTCCATTGTACATATGATATGATGCTTGCCGCCATTGTTCGACCGTCGATCCCGTCGACGCGTTATTTACCTTCCAAAGTCCTCACGGAACCTTGCGCGACCTCTGAGCACTCTCCCGACGTGCGCCAGCCGCCCCGACGCGTTCTTCACGCGACTTTGGCGCGTGGCTGACGATTTAGCTCTAACACGTCAAGATCGTCCAGATGACGTCAGGATCGACCATCTGTCATTGCGGCTGTCAAGATCGACCATCTGTTAAGGAATCCTGTCAGGATCGACCATCTGTCAACTGTCCCTCGGAAGACGTTCAGGGGCGAAAAGTTTGTTTGGTTTACATGACGAAGATACAAGTGTGTTTAGCTCTAATCCGCAAATTCTATGTAGTACGGCAAGGTCACTCTGTGTTCTTCAGGTAGGCACTGCAGCCGCAGTTCCGCTTTGGGCGCGTTCATATTTACACTGCTGGAGAGTGTTCATCAGGTCCCCAGGCGCCTCCCCGCGTTTATGGGCTGCACGTGCATCCCGGCGCCGGCGAGAAAATCGCCGTGGCGACAAACGCGTTTGTAGGTGGCGAAATATTTCCACATTTCCGGGTCGCGGGCGGGAATCACTATGACGCGATGAGCGATATAGGCATACAATGGGTTTGACTGACCTGCGAGTGTCCCGTCGGGCTCGAGGAGCAGCCAAAGACGTTCCTGATTTTTGAGAACTGCCACGACGTCAGTAAGGAGATTATGAACACGAACAGCTGGACGCACAGAACATGTCTGCGGGCTGGGGGAGACTAAAGTAATGGGCGACGATTGCCTCATCCATCGCCGCCTTGTGTGCCTCGATGACCGACGGCAAGAAGCTTGTCGGGAGGGCGTAGTTTCGGGGCGGGTGCCAATGCTGTCGCGGGGGCTTCGTCGGGGCATGGAGGGCACAGAAGTCAAGGTCAAGAGTGAGCACAGAAGTCAAGGTCAAGAGTGAGATGCTTCGCTGTGCTACGAGTACCATTAAATAGTAGGGACCGCCATGACCGCGCACGATCTCCCAATTGGGACAATGGGAACGCTGCCCGAGCGGAGCGGTGCTAAGCACTCGCAATCACACCCGCGGACAGGACAATGACATCCCTGTATGCGGCCTCCAAATAAAGACCACACCAACTTGCTGCGCTGCAATGCCTTCTGCATCGTCTTCCGTTCCCGCCGACGCGAGTTCTCTGCCAAATGTCTCCGTCCCGCTGTTGAACATCATCAACGCTTTCGTCCCCGAGACCAGGCCGCTGGGTACGCTCGTCTCCCGTCTCCTCGCCGAGAACTGAGCAACGGTACTAGCCCGAAAATACCTCAAGTCAATCAACTACGTGGTAGATGCCAACGGCTTTCTCAATAGTTCGGCGACGTTTCTCTCGCAATGGAACTACTCACTGACCTCCCAATAGTCTGCGCCCTCGAGGGCTTCAATATCTACTACCATATTCTCGCTCACTCGCTGGTATATCCTGAACGCCGACATCCCTGCGCACCTGGTGTTGACTGACGCGTTTGCGTTCCTTCCTCGGCCGGCTGAGGACTTTGGTACGCTTATGTCTCCACGTTCAGTTCTGCTGCTGATGGGCTTGTCAGCTCGAGCGCATGTTGAGCGCTCGAATACTACGTCACTGAATGCGGGGACTTACACGGTGCGCGACCCCGTACTTGCTTGCCAAAGAGCTGATCATTTGCTAGTTCGAGCTCTCCCGCCCTATGAACTTCACTTCTCGGCATTGCTCGCCGCCATCACGTGCGGGGACGCGCTGCTCGACGCGGAGCGTATACGCCGCAACGCACAAAAGTCGCTAGGGACAAGTCAAGCCCTGGACGCCCTCAACGAATACATGCGATACCCCTACGTAGACGGCGCTGAAGACTATGAGGCGGCAATGGCGCGTCTGTAGTTTGTTGCGCATCTGCTTATCGACTCCTGTCCTTATCGCTATCGGTCCGGATCGAGTCGTATCTAATAGGATCAGACAATCTAATCTTATCGGCACGTGAATAATACATAGATGCTACAAATGTACATGTTTTTCGCGCCCGGCGTGCTACCTCAGTCCCAGCTCGTCACCTCCGTGTCGGGATTGCCCGGAATACGCCTATTCACCGCCAAGCAGAGACTCTCTTCATAAAAGAGAGCCCTGGGGCAGACTGCATCCCCGCGTAGCTTGCGCGGGGAACTCGATCCACAACACGCGTGTGGGCCACTCCGTTGGGTTGTCAAGCACAACGCGCCCATATTGCCCCATCCATTCCTCTCCCCCGCCGACGCTTGGGCCGATGACGATGACGCGCTCGTGATTGCGCGTCCCGATGTGGTCCTCCTTGAATTCCAAGGCCGTGCGGGCGCGGATATACGTGCGGATAGGGCACATACACCGCTTACCCGGCGCGGTGAAAATCTTGGCGAAATTGTTCCACTCCTTCTCCGACAAGGACTTCTCGAGCGGCTTGAGATAGCCAATCGCCTCGCAGAACTTGTCCTTGTTGCGCCGAATTCTCCGCTAAGCGCGGCTGGCGCACGTGGTTGATGGCTTGGGCGAATTCCTCCTTGGTCCCGACGCGGACATCGAGCCGCTTGTTCACGAACCGCGAATCGTTCATGAGAAACCGCATCGACAGGATGTTGTGCATGTCGGGCGGGGCACCATACTTGGTTACCCAAGGAGGCCCTGCGGACGCGACCGAGGAAGATGCACTGTGAACCCTGTCGAAATAGATCCCATTTGCGAGGGACTTGACGAGAGAGGTCGTATACAGCGGGAGGCCCGACCCGCGATGTGCGAGGAACTTGTACGGGATCTGTTCCCGTTTGTTCCCGCTACCGACGCGATCGAGGGCGACGGTGACGACGAGCTTGTCGTACCGCTCGAAGATGTTGGTGATCTTCGAGGGCGACGCGACGGTCCACGAGTATCCCTTTACGTTGCCGAACAAGCCCTTGAGAGGATGCTTGCCGACGACGCGGATCGGGACTTCGTCGAGCCAAGCGATGTTGTCCTTGCGCAATTCTCGCCGTATTTTGGCGCGCTGGCGCTCGAGCGTCGCCGACGGTAGCGCCTGGTCACTGCGCCGAACCTGGTAGTCGCGGTAGTCGTCCGCATCCGAACTGCTCGAACGCGACGTCAAAGCTTCGCAGGAGGATCTGAAAACTATCAGCAGTGGCCTAATCGGAGTTGAAACTCTCTTACCACTGGCGCGTCTCGCGGTTCTTCGTCCGACTCGACGACCAAACGGTTCGCTGTCGTCTCAACGTTGAGGTTGAGCTGCGTGGCCGCGTGGTCGGCTGCTGGGTCTGGAGCGGCGGGACGCGTCTCTACCATGTTGGTCTGTGCTGCCTCGACCAGAACGAATCTTCCCTCCTTCAGTTCCGCCTATGGACCATTAGTACTGCGCTAAGAGGAGCGGGTCAGAGCGTGCTCACCGGATATACTTCGATGAAGCCCGCGGGCAGAAGCGCAACTACGAATCCAATCTTGTTGATGTGCGGCCCGCGTATAACTCGGACGACGTCGCCGATCTTGTACTGTATGAAGACAAGACGCAAGGGCAGACGCGTCTGGATCTGGTTCTGGCGCGCAAGGGGATCGTCTTCGGCAAAGACATGTTCGAGGACGACGTCTCGTCCGTCGACGTGATCTACCGTCGCTGAGATCCCAAGCAGCTGCTTTCGCGAAACGCTCGTAACACGATCGCCCGCGCGAATACGACGCGGCCAGGCGAGTAGATGAAGCCGAAGATCGTGGACCGGGTAGTATTGCGCAGCTTGGAGTCGCTCTTGCCAAAGCATGGTACGGGCCCATGGGTCGTCGGACGGCTCGACGACGCAGGCGTAGCGAACACGGTCGACAACACGGTCGTCGGTAGCGTCCTTGCTGAGCCGCACGACACCCTGCTCGTCCCGTGCAGTCTTGACGTCGTGAACGGCGACGATGAGGCCGGCGCTCCTGCCCCACGGAGCATCCGCTGGCAAAGCCACCAGGTCGCCTGGCTGAAGAGCGCCGGTATGGCCGACGAACGGGAGGTCGAGCTGACCATCGACGTTAGCGCGACGAAACAAGCCCAACTCCGCATCGCGAGGAACAACGTCGTAGTCGTAAGGGACAGGCTCGACACGAGCAAGTCGAACCATTTCAAGGCCGCCCGCGGTGAAGCACCGCTCAGACCATACGAAAGTCTGGTTCCGTCGCTCGACCGGGCCAATGTCGTGCCGTTCGGGATTGAACAGGCCGAGTCGCTGCTCCTCGCTCTGACCGCGGCGAAGGCTCGGTATGATCAAGATCTCGTCGACTTCGTACATTTCGCGGGCATCGGGGACGGGGTTGGCTTGGAGCAGACCGAGATGGCCAGCGTGTACCCCGGAACGAAATCGGACCCATCGAGCAGAAACGCGAGCGGCGATGCGGTCGCTTGTGCCGCAGCGGGAGCGGATGAACATGTTGGCCTCGAAGCCACTGACGACTTTGGGCCCGCGGCGTTCCCATTTGTTGAGTTTCTGCGTGGCGAAAAGGGCGAGTTGAGAGCAAAAGTACTTGTAGGTCGACATCGTGAGCACCTCTCGGACTTGCTCTCCGTCGTCCGTGGCCTCGTAGACCTTCTTCCAGTCCAACTTGGACTGCGCCCATAGAGCTGGCTGGTGCTCCCTCGTCCACCGGAAATCGCCCGGGATGATTTCGACAACGACGAGGCCCGAGCCCAGTCCAACCGCCGTCGCGCTGGCTACGCAGCTGGTATGGAAGAGGTGGAGGAGGAGGTCGTATTCGTGGTTCTTGCGCGTGTATACGAGGAAAAAGGTGTTGTCGCTGGCGGGCACGAGCGGTGCGCTTGCGAGTATCTTTTCCCCACGTCGGGGGCGATCTACCCGCCCGAGATCGGGAACAAACGTCGATGCAGGTACGCGCTCGTACTCCTGCGCAAGACGTGCGTGTTTGAGGTCGTTTTCGTCTACCCTCGCGTAGACGAGCGAGGATTGCGTCTGGTCACGTCCGCCCAGAGAGAACGCGTATTTCGCCGTCAGAGCCTCGCCAATGGCGCGCAGCTCGTCGGCGTCATCGGGCAAGCCCTCCGGAAGGTCCGGGAATAGACGAGGATTGGCAGCCACGACGCTATGGTCGGGTTCGAAATCTTCCGCGTCGTCCTCGTCGTTGATGAATCGACGGTCAGCGGAAGTTTCTTCGTCGTCCGAGTCCGAGTCGGCGTTTGCCTCCATCGCGCTTAGATCGAGGAAGCGGAGGACATCCTTCTCGTTTTGCGAGTGGACGCGCCGTTTCTTGCGCGGAGGCTGCTCATCGTCTGCGCGAGACGAAACGCTCGGGGAAGGCAGGGCCGAATTCGCGCTCGAGTTCACAGCCGTGAAAAGAGGCGAGGGAAGATCGGCGTCGTTGCCTATGGTCGAGGTTTCATCGGTAAAAAGGCGGGGAGAAACAAGGCGGCGGGGTTGATGCTATCTAATGGTACAGGCTGCGAGGCAATGGACGGCCACTGTGTCCAACGATCCCGGAGCTCGACCACCTGCTCGTCCCACGCTTGAGCTGACGACGACGGAAGGAGAGCTTGGGGATTCTGTTAGCCAACGAATCTCGATGAGACGATGGGCTTACGCGGCGCTTGGCTGGAATCGACGGAATCGGTCTTCGAGGTTTGGGGCAGCTGCGAGGTATCCTATGGATCGTCAGCATGCCGCGCGACGCGTGTCTTGACCAGAGACACCGACCTTGGATGTTTTTGGCTCATGACGAGCCACCGACGCGTCGGTATGTGGCGTCGGGAGGCGGGCGGTCGGATTTTCGTCGGTTTGCATCTTCGATGCGCTGGCGGTAACTGTGGTCTCTGGGGAGGCTGTCAGCGCGTGGAGCGGGCACTCGGGCATCGCTGGGACCAACCTCAGGGTCGGCAACGGCGGGGCTGGAGGTGGGGGCTTCGCGACGAGGGCCGTCGTGGAAGTCAGAAGCAGAAGGAGAAAAAAAATTCCCACGCCCGTCACCAGGCCTTTGGCTTGGATGGTTTCGGACTCGATGCCGAACTGATGATCCTGTCATTCGGCATCGATTCCCGAGCTGATGATCCTGTCGTTCGGCATCGATTCCCCGAACGACAAGATCATCAGCTCGGCATCGATTCCGAAACCATCCAAGCCAAAGGCCTGGTGACGGGCGTGGGAATTTTTTCCTCTCTTGCTCCCGACACCCACGACGTTGGCCACGGACGGTGCCCGCCGTTCGGCAATGCCGGGCGATGGCTGAGTCACTACTCAGTGGGTTGGGTTACGCGTGGGCGGGCGCTCAGGGCAGCGGAGAAGCCGTTGCCGAGAGCTTTGTTTTGGGGCCGTCGATTTCGACGCTTTCCCGACTTCCTCGCCAGGAAGCCCGAATCGCCGGAGGACAATGGCGCAACGCAATGTCCCATCGTAGCACATGGCTGCCCTGTCGTAGTCGATCCTGACCGCGACAATAAAAGCTTTGCTTCGCTCTCTTTCGTTTCCCTCTCGAAAAGTCGTCGACTTGCTCTACTTCCCGCTTCCTTCATCTTGTCCCCATGGATAGAGCCACCGAGCACCAAACTCAAGGTCGTCGTCCCCCCGGGATCGAAGCAACATCGACCCGGCAGCGTACAAGCACAACGTTGGTCTCTTGCCCGTCTTCCAAACTCGACATTGACTCGGTATCAGCGACCTCCCAGACGCGGGGTGAAGAAAGACGCACACCAAGCACAGACAGCCGCAGACCAGCATCGTCAGCCGACGAATCCCCCATCGGTACGCGCGTGTTTCGTTGTCTTCGACGCGCGTTTGACGTCGAATCGGCTTCAGACTTCAGAACTCGCGGGGACCTCGCCTGAAAACGAAGAGGCGGACGCCTCGAACACTTCCCAAGATGTGAGTAGTAAATCTATTCCCTGTGGCTGATCTCTTCTGACGCGTCGCGCTACAGAAAACAGAATCTTTAGTGGACCCCGTGCAAGATCAGCTTGCGGTCGTCCCAGAACCTGAGCAGACTCTGGAGGTGCGTTGGACGCGGCTTCTGGGATTCTGAGACTTACGTGTCGCAGCTCGCATCTGAGGACGAGAACGAGTCTGTTCCAGAGCAAGAACCCCTTCCTACGGCAGAAGACGCGCCACAGAAAGTATCCACGGTGCGTTTGTCGTTGCCATCGTCCGATTTGTTGTTGACTCCGCGACAGGCAGGCGCACCTCAGAGCAAGCCCAGCTCAACGCAGGGTCTGTTCGGGCGTTCGCCCACCAACAAAAAGGCACTCAAGCCTGTCTACGTGTGTTGCGCTTGTTAGTGTGTCCCTGATTCGTATTCACAAATTTCTTTTAGAAGCAACTTTTTGGCGACGATGACGACGACGACGACGATACGCTATCAAAGCCTTCGCGTCGACCCCCGTACCTCGACTTGAGCAAATTGCCCCCGCGCGCTATGAACCGCCCAAGGTTGTGCGAAACCCCCAACCCCCTTCTCCTCCTCCTTCTTCTCCTCTCCCAAAAGTAGTCCCCGAAACCCCGCGTGTTGACGACGCGTCTCCGTCCCCTGCCGGGTCTCCCGTCGACCCTCGGGAGGGAAACGACGTCGACATGGTCGTTGTCGATCCGGGCTCTGACGCGGATCCCGACTTCACCGAGGTTCGCGCCAAAGAGTTGGAGAAGATCGTCGAACGTAACCGATATCGGTCGCCCGGTGCTCGGGAAGTCACGTTCGACGAGGAGATCGAGGAACAAGATATGGAAGAATGGCAGCGCGACGCGGAGCAAGAAAACAAGCGCGCCCAGTCCAAGAAGAAGACGTCGTCTTCGAGCAAGGGGCAAGCAGCGCTGTCGAGGAAGACGAGTCCAGCGGGCAAGGCGCGACGTCCGCCGGGCCCCATTCCCCGCGACGCGATCGACGCAGTGCGGAAGCTCGAGGATGAGTTCCTGAGAGCTGTCGCGGAAGTTGCTCGTGGTCACCGCGTCGACACTCAAACCCTCAGCCTCGTTTCCGGGATCACGACTCGCTATGCCCGCGATATATCGGACTACAACGCGTTTGCTTTTCATTTCGCAATACACTTTCCCAAGACGAAGGACGGTGCGTTCACATCCCTCTCGTGTTGCTCAAGTTCGGCTCGGTCTGCTCCGTTGGCCGATGCCGAACTTCGCCGTTCCGTCCGGGCCGGCTGGATCAAGTCGGCCCGCCGGCACGCGCACGCTTCGCCGATGCCGAACTCCTCGGCTCGGCTCCGGAGCCAGCTTCGGCCGACAGGCAAGACCGGACTTGAGCAAACGAACTCCGATCGGCACTCGCTCATCGCTTTTCTCCAGAAACTACCAAGGAGTATATCGCCCGCCTCACCGCCGAATACCACGGACAGATCAAGACCCTGCCCGACAAGGCCGACAAGGCCGCTCGTACCGAGTTGTTCCGACCCTACGTCCGAGTACTTCAACGAACAGCACCTGGGTAGCGCCGAGCTTGCCAAACGCAGGGATGGATGGTCCGGCATGGCTGATTGGCAATCTCAAGCTCGTTAACAACCAGGTATGTTCCTCGCAGTTTTCCCCAAAAAATCTGCCGCTAATTCCTTCGATAAAGTGTAATCACCTCGAAAATGTGTTTGGGATTCATACTCTCGGCATCGCGTTCGACCCGAACGGGGACAACAACCGCCGGCCCTCTTCGGAGGTTCCTTTCTCAAGGATCAACTGCTCGAGCGGCACGGCTCGGAGGTGGCCAGGCTGAAGGGATCGCTGCTCTTCGAAATGGAGTACGTATCTTTCTTACTGGCTATCTTCCTTTTCTCACTGTATTTTCTAGGAAAACCATCCGCGAAATGGCGAGCGAGGGAGAAGGGACGAACATCATCCCCAACGCAGTTCGGCTCCCGGAGCGGCGCGTCGGGCGCCGCCACCGGTGGCAAGAAGAGGAAAAATGGCCCAGATGGCGTCGCGGAGAAGGCAGAGATCGATCGCGACTACAATCGCAAAGCGACGCCTGCGCTGCTACTCACCTGGCGAGTAAGTCCCTCATTTTCGACTTTCGTAGACTCGCGCTGACGAGCCGTTTAGTTCTAGTCCTCGCCGAGGAACAGGGCCTGTCTGTGCCGGAGGCAACAGCTCGCGTAGGCAAGTCCTTCAAGTGGAAGGACTTCGCCGCCTGGGCCGCGCGCCTCAAAATTCGGCTCACGGACTGGCCTAACGCTCTGAAGCGCCGCCGTGCATCCAGGCAGCTCCTACGGTGGCTTTAAAGGCTACCAGTCTGCGGAGAACACGGCGTTGGATTCCATGGTGAAGAAGATGCTGGCGCTCACGAGGATCGTGAGCGCGGCGCTCGACGCCAGACAGCGGGGCAGGACCGTATTTCGAATGCTGGACCGATGGTGAGATTTTCCTTTCGTCGTTTTGTTCCATCGCTGACGATCACGCTCAGCCGAATCAGCCCTCGAAGATTCTTCCGAGGTTCCTGTCCTCGTTTGCGAGGACGGAACGATTCTTGTGCGTGTCGGTATCACCGCCGACGTCGTTCGTCGTGCAGGAAAGAAGCGCCCGCAAAGAGCCGGAAAGCGACCAAGAAGATTTCGAGAACGACCTACTGGGAAACACCAAGGACGAGGAGGACGAGGAGGCCGAGGACGAGGACGAAGAGGACGAGGAGGCGCCTGGGCCAAGCGCCGCAAGACGAACGAGCGCCCGCGCCCGAAATCCTTGCTGAAGCCGAGCGTGTCTCGTCCCCGCCAACCGTACCGCCGCTCGCCGGAACGAGCCGCGCCATCCCCCAACCGCCGGCGCACCCCGTCGCCCTTCAGGACGACGAGAACTTCATCGCTTGGCCTAATGGGACGGTCGAGTGCCGCTTCTTTTCCGATGTGGGTGGGCGCCGTCACGTACTCCCAGCCCTTCCGTTCCGTCGGCTACTTCTTGGTCCCCCCGGAGGAGATGACGACAGCGGACGAGGTCACCGAAGTGTGCCTTAACGGGGAGTGGATGCTCGTTGACCCCGGCATGCGGATTGCACAGACTCGGTTGCAGAAGACCCTGCGGGCTGGCGCTCTTCGACGTCGTGATAACATCCCGGGACTGATAGCACACTCGAATCTTTGTATGTTTACACTTTGGCGCTACAATGTGTCCATAAAATGCTCCTCGTGTAATACAAACTGGTCAAAAGTTTACAAGCCTTGCTACCCAGCCCCTCGCAGCAATCTCGGCCCGAAAAATTGCTTCCATCGCGGCCACCGATCCGCTCTTCTTCGGCGAGAAAAACTCGATATGACGACGACCGCAGCCCCGACACTTCTTGGGAGCCAGCCAGGCGTTCTTCGTGAACTCGAGATGGTCGTGAACAGCCCGTTCTGCGTGTTTAATGAGAAGTTAAGAGCAAGAAACGAAAAGAAACAAAGGACACGCACCGAGCTCAATGCGCCAAGGCACTTGAAACGCGAATCCGCGCTTCATTGGGACCCCGCGACACTGCGCGATGTGCTGCGACCAACGCCGCCGTGGATGCTTGGAGTGTCCAACTTTGTACGCGACCGGCCGGCCGCGCCTGAGGATCTTGAGTAGATAGAGCGCCCCCGGCCCGTCTAGCTTGTGTCGCGGGCGGAGGAGTCGCAGGCCGCGGGGGGAGCACCAGACGGCATAGCGATTAGTGGGCGTGAGGCGAGCTGAAGTGCTAGGTAAGTAAGCCAGGTCGGAGAGGGCAGGGCCTGCACTTACCTGCTGGGTACTCGGCAAACCAACCCGCTGTGGCGTTCCTATCGCTAGACTGGAAGGCTGCGAGGACGCGCGCAGAGTTCAGCGGAATGGTGCGCGCGACGCGACGGCTCACGATGCGAGATGCACCGACCTCGTTGTCGTTAGGCGTTGCGCAGACGCCGTTGAACCTTCAATTGGAGGTTCAGTTGAACGCTCCAATTGGAGGTTCAGTTGAACGCTGAAATGGACGTTCAATTGAACGTTCAATTGGAGACGTTCAATTGGAGACGTTCAATTGAGTGTTCAATTGAACGTTCAATTGGAGACGTTCAATTGAGCGTTCAATTGGAGACGTTCAATTGAACGTTCAATTGAACGTTGAATGGAGCCTCCAATTGGACGTTCAATTGAACATTCCCAATCAGAGGAGCGCTGTAGTTGATTAAAGCTATTAGAACAGACGCTAGCTACTAGAACAGACGCTAGCTACTATCCGACCCTCACACTCCATCCCGCGCCCGACCCCTTCCAGCTTTTTTTTTTTTTGGTCGGCCGACGCGGTCACGTGACTATATTTCATAATCATACGCGCCGCCTAACCATGGAATGGTTATAGCTACATACGTACAGAGAATGCTCCGCCCGGAGAGAAATAGGTGTATACAGGCTGGTTAAACACATGAACCTTTGCACAAGATCCAAAGGATGTATCCACAGTCAAGTGGATATATCCAAAGCAGAGCTAAGACACTGTGGATGTATCCATTGTAAATCTAATTCTCGATGGATGTATCCATTTATCAAAGAAGACACATGGATGTATCCACTGTAGGAGTCAGAGGAAGTGGATATATCCATTGTAAAAATCAGAGGTAGTGGATATATCCACCTTTAAAATCAGAGGTGGCGGATATATCCATATATTCAAGAGTCTCTGTGGATATATCCATTAGCACATGGATATATCCAGTAGTAGCTTCCATGGATATATCCATCTTTCATGTTCTGAATATGGATACATCCAGGATAGTCTGGATATATCCTACATATCCATGGATGTATCCATGGTGGATATATCCACTGCCTTTCAAGACATGCCATGGATATGTCCACCAGCCTTGGATGTATCCATAGTGGATATATCCAATGTCCTTGCAATTTACGATGGACATATCCATTTTATGTTTGAAGGAAGCACTGGATGTATCCACTAGCCTATATCCCTCCTCTATCTTTTGCTTAATTTGAAAGATAGTCCATGTAGCCTAAGGTAAACTTACTACCTGCAACTCAGGAGCGAGATGAGGGAAATTTCACACACAACATAACAGTATTGCAGTATTAACTTAACTTGTTGTCAATCGTTTCATCTGAAGTTAATCAGTCTGAAAACATCATGCCATAAGCTGTTTTACACATTTTGACCAGTTCTAGGATCTAGGGAGGCCGTATACAATGTCTGTGTATTGATCAGCTTATAGAGTAGGTTAGAGTTTACATGTGTGTATCTACAACTAAGTATAATTATATAGAATAGATTGTAACAATTTACAACTAATTAGTGTCTGTAATATTAGAATATATAAGAAATGAGCTTTTTTGAGAAGAGGAAGCTGTCTAGACTACTCTTGTATTTGACCCTATAAATAACTATCAGCAAAGAACCAGCCATGCATAGCTATCTAGTTCATGAAATCAGGCAGAATATAAACAAAAATAGCTACAGAATAATAAGCAAACCTCTCTAACAGGCCATCTAAAGCCTTTCCTGAGCTTCTCTTATACAGTAGACTAAATAATAACCTCAAAAGTATTTTTTACAGCTTCGGGAGCCAAAAAGGCCACAAAACAATTATTGCCTAAATAGGCAGGTGTGGATATATCCACTTTGAGCAGGCGTGACAGCCAGTGGATGTGTCCACTGGTATGGATGCATCCATGCCTGGTGGATGTCATCCACCCCTGGACCCCAGGGGTATTTGTCTATTCAGAATATTTACATCTAAGGGGGTTCAGGGGGGTA
Source organism: Mycena chlorophos (assembly GCA_014461115.1). Lineage (NCBI taxonomy): Eukaryota > Fungi > Basidiomycota > Agaricomycetes > Agaricales > Mycenaceae > Mycena > Mycena chlorophos. The sequence continues at coordinate 159,774 of JACAZE010000034.1, read as the reverse complement.
GCCTGAGGTGGCAGAGCGATCATGGCAACCCACTGACAGTGCTGCTTCGGGCGCGTCTGGTAGGATGCGTTCCCGCCGATCGTATAGCACCCTTGCCGGGTTTTGCTGGCTCGTTCTGTTCGTCGTACGGCGAAACGTTCTGCTGTTGTTCCCCCGACCGTCCTCGGTTTTGAACGTCGATAATGTCGTCCCAGATGTAGATGGATTGACGCAAACTATTATGTTCCAGTTATGAGGACGTCGAGAGGACTTGAACGAGCTCTGATAGACTGTATTTTGCAGCGTATTTTGAAGACAGCGGTGGGCCTTGATGTTCCTTCAATTCTTGAATTCGTCGTCTGTCTTCTGAGTACTTTCTGGTGTCGAGACGGTCGATAGCAAGTTTCGCGATTTGTGACGCATCACCAGCGTCTTGGTGTCTTACACCGACGACCTTTGCGGCCAGAAGATGACGTCCGCCTCGCGCTCATTCCTTGCCGGCTCCTCTCGAGCAGACGACGACTCCTCTCAAAACGGGTTTTGATTAGAGTCGCTGCCTGTGCGGTGTGGGTCGGGAAAGAATTGCCGGGGAGACATGGAACCCCGCGAGTGTGTTGGAGACTGCATGCGCCAGCCGCTCACGTCGTCGGGCACCAAATCGCCCGTTTTATGGTGCGCCTGGCCACCAGATATCGTCCCAAGTTCCATCCACTGACTTAAGCGTACAGCTGGCCTTCCTTCGACGGCTGCGACTTTATCGGGCCCAGTCCAACCTGCCCGTCTTTCGATCGCCAGCCAACTGCATGAATGCAGACGGGGCCCGTGCTCCGGTTCCTTCCAGCGGTTGCACCCGCATCTCTCCCGAGTGCAGCGAGACTCCCGAAACGGCCTTTGGCCAGATTCTCTGCCTTTGACGACACCCTGAGTTTCGTCTTTGGCGATTGTTGCACAAACTGGAGTACTCTGGCACGCTACGAGCATCAGTGAGCATCCTTTCGCGACGCGCCTCCGATACTCAACATACGTTAGCATGCATGTTATCACCACCGAACCGTCCTTTGCTTGGTACGCCCAGTCAGCGGACATTTTGCGAGTTCCATCCATTTACTCGAACGTATAGCTGGCGTTACGACTGCGTAGACCCGCAACTACTCGGTAGCGCGTTGGAGCTCGGCGTCGGCGAAAACGAGGACAAAATCCTGGATGACACATGACGCGCCACAAAATTTGCTTGTTGACGACTGCGTGGTCTGGGGCGGAGAATACCTTGGAGCGCATCCTGCGTGAGCAGGCGCTTGAGGAGGACATCCCCGCGTTAACCCTCTCCCGTCGTCGTCAGCGCAGTCAGCGGCCGCCTCTGGCCACAACCCCGACAGAAACCTTCGCCGCTCAACGTGCGTAACTCCTTCGTCAGCAGAAGATCGCACTGACGCCGCTCTGCTAGGCTTATTACTCCAGGCTTCCTGGTAGAACCCTTGGGTCCCCCAACCACACGGATTAAGCTTGCGAACTCTAAGTGGGTTTTTGTTCATTCATTTCCCCATCGTGCTGCGGCTGTCTCCTCATATGCTATAGGTTCTGCTCCGCCATATCCCAGGCCTCTGCCCTTCCTGCCGTCGTAGGCAGGATACCTGTCGCGCACGAGAACGAGCTGTACTTCAAGAACTCTGTCGATTTCAATCCGAGCCACATCGAAAACCGTTGCCGCGAAAGGTCACTCTGAGTATTCTTGCGTAAGTTCACTTTCCTTGGCGGTCTTTCCTTTCCGGGTTTTTGATCTTTTCTTTTACCAGCTACGGCATCTCGTTTCTTGGGATGGTCATCCCCGGAGACGTGCTCGCAGTCAGGATTCGAATTCTCGCGGCGGGAAACTCCTCGACTACTGGCTGGGGATCACGTCGAGCATAACGTGCACAACTGCTAGAAGTAGGCACCTGCATCTCCAAGACCTTTGCCGAGGACGCGTTGCGTGAGGTCCGTCGACATCGCTCACGAGCAAGATTGTTAACTTTCACGTCGAGGCCAGTCTTTTTAGTGTTTATCCTCTCATTTTTGTCGTTCTTATTTCATTTTCAGGTCAGCAATATGTTTGCGCCTGCGAACTTGTTGCGCTTCAGACAACGACGACCAACCAACCTCTTCGACTGGCTCGCCATCGCGAAGGCACGTGACTCGTCAGCATTTGTCCCTTCTCTTACTGATGCATTCTTCCAGCTGAGCGAGAGGTTCAACGTCGTGCAGGTCAAAGGAACTCCTCGCGATATGGTCAAGGAACACTTTGCGCACTGGGATTTGATTTTTTGTACAAACGAACCCTCATAATCTCTAATCGCCTGGATACGTCCAGTTGCCGTCGCAAGACTTAGTGGAACCTTCTTGGGGACTTCATTGCACAGTGTTTGTCTCAAGCCAGACGCGAGGGTATGTGCTATTTGTACATGGATAGTATCACGACGACGACGGAAAACGGTTCGAGAGGTTTTCGAAAGGGCGAGAACTTGAACTTGGCCCACGTACGGGAGACGTGTCCTTGGACGACGCGCGCATGGGAGACGACTCCTTTGACGACATGTTTATTCGCGTTGAGGGTCGTCCCATCCGCGAAAGCGGTGGAAAACAATCCACAGACGCGCGCCCAGTCGACGCAGAACCACTCCCAGAGAAACGAGCGGACGAAGGGGCATCATAAGCACTGCTGTAATTCAGCGGGTGCGCAGATGTTGGTGTATTTGTGTCATGGCACGAACCGGACGCCACAGGCACCTGCAGTCATATGCGTCAATTGCCGACTTGGTGGCCCATAGCGCTCCGCAGTAGACTCACACCAACGCCTATCCAACCTTCACCACGAGGCTTGCCTTTCTTGAGGAGCGTCACCCCATCTGCGTACATTAGCATTCAAAAACAAATAGCAAAAGTAAATCAAACGTGCCAGACTCAGCGTGGTACACGATGTCGTTGTCGCGGAGAACATACTCCACCAACTGCTCTGGCGTAGTGATGTTCTGCCCATGCTGGCGAATCGTTAGAGATGCTCACAAGCTAGAAGATACTTGCCTTCTTTACCACAGGCATCCAGTCCTCATCGGCGCAGGTAGCCACCTTTGGTTCTCGATTTCCTACGTCGGCGTGCTAAAATTTTGGTCATCTCTGTCTCTCGGTCATTGGCGGAGGAGGTACTCGCATAAAGTAAATAGTCGTTGATGATTTTTGACAAGTTTTCGTCTCGCTAAGGAAAGACCCACTGTAAACATGTCGTATGGACACGAGAAAGATAGAAAGCGTACCAGGGGCTCATCGGCGTGAACCTCGACATTACCTGCCCTTTGTTTGCTCGGCCCTCTGAACGCCGTCACCCATTTGCAGTAGTCGCACATTTCCGGCAAAGAGTCCGCCGCTGAGTTCAACGACGAGCCGTCTGCGCGGCTGGAACCGACTTTACTGGAACTCGACGTGCTCGTCGACCCAGTCGACGATCCTGTCGATGTTCTCGACGCCGCTGTCGAGGCACCCGATATTGATTCCAACGACAAGCGGTCGTCTTCGGTGACTTTGCAGAGGTCGCCTTTTGCTTTTCCTTTTCTTCCTCGTCGTTTTTTCGGATCTGCTAATGCGACGTTCACCGAGAGAAAGAAAGCCGTTGTTTCTTTGGACCACGATTCGAGAACTTTGACCAGAGTGCCGCGAGTATTTGGTCGCTTCGTACACGCTCCCTTCGCGGCGCGTCAAGCGCAACGAAAGCGGCCTGGTTGCGTCTTGGTTTTGCCATGTCAAATTACACCCTGCGTAAGCGTGGTCGGCGCGGACAATGACCGCGAATGTGGAAAATTGGTGTTTTGCGCATATCTCCACCCCTTTTTTGGAAAGGGCCGTCTTGATGGGGTCGAGGTTGTCGAATCGTTCGTATTCCACGCCCAAGGGAAGCAAGATAGCAGCGCCGTGCTGCGAGGGAATCTTCACTTGCATTTCGCTAAAATCGGGTCAGATTGGAAAACAACGGGTTGCATCCACCAACTCACCTTGCATCTCCCTCTACTTCTACGCGCGACGAAGCAAAATGTGCAGCCTCGGGCTGCTTGTCTGAGGTTATTCTTGGAAGTTCCATCACGAACTCGTCCGTTCCTGGAGTGAAGACGTTGAACAAATAAGTAATCCATTCCGAACCGCTAAAACGTCCGCCGTCCCCGAGGTTGAGCTTTGGCTTCGGATGAGGAATGGGTCGGCCGCGGACCGCAGATTGCGGATAGATCAGATTGTAGTATAATGTCTCGGGGGTCTCGTTCATATCCTGCGATAAGTTACTTCCAGAGAAAAGAGAACAAAATACAACGCGCCTCAGTGGGCGCCGCCACCGGCTGCGCGCAGCGGCCACGTTGATAATGCTGCAAACGGTCAGGAGCAAAAAGTGGCTTCGAAGAAGGACGCACTGCTGTATTTGTCCGGCCGGCCCATTCCAGTTCAGAATACCCCCCGTACCAGCGCCTCCGACGCCCCCAGTCTGACCGCCGGCACCTCCAGTGCCGCCAGTCCCACCTCCTGCGGTTGTGAAGCGGATGGCGTGACGCTCGTCAAGACCGCGCACCTATGAGGGGCATCGATACTTGGGTGTCTACAGGAAGGAAGGGAAGGAGGAAGGAGCACTGAGCCCACGCGGACACGGTAAGAATACTTATTGCGGCCACGTGAAGCGCTTCGGTTGATGAGCTGTTGTTCTGATCCGTCGACAACGGCAAGCCACGGCGCGATGCTCTCTTGCCTACGACGAAGCTCTCTGCCCCTGCTCGCGAACGTTGCTCTATTTCTCGAACATCCTCTGCCACTACCTTGATTTGTGTTTGCGTACGCGAGACGACAACCCAGGGTCCGAAAACCTGACCGTGGACCTCAATCAACTCAGCCTGTTCTGAGGCTGAGTAAGGGCTCTCTGTCTGCGAGCGCAGCGAGCCCTATAAGGCTATAAGTTACAGTAGGCCGGAAGTTACTTTTCAGATATGACCCCCTTTGCCGCGGGTTCGAGCCCCGCTTGCATCACAAGTTCCCACTTACCCAAAAGGCTTTCTAGCCTTTAATAACAGGCTGACGATACACAGTTAGCATGTTAAAATATAATTTGCTATGAAAAAAGGGACGATTTGCTCAAGGAAGTAATGTTATATAAGCAGTGCAGACGGACATCTTCGGACTCCCGCACCCCGCACGCCCGCGCGAGGCGAGCTCGTGTGCCTACTGCCAATGCACTCCCAAACCACGCGACCGGAAGCTCTCTTCGCCTTTCTCCGATGCCGCGAGAACGCGAACTGAGGGTCGCCGAGGATATTCTTCTGCAGCGCGTCAACTTGCCGCCAAACGAGGCCCCAGTCCTTGACGGTTTGCACCACGGCACCTCGTTGCTCTGCCTCTTGCTTTTTCTTAGCGACAAGGATCGCCGGAACGTCTAGGGCCTGAGCGGCATGGCCTCGACGGGGAAGAAAGGGGGCCGCAACCGCGACGGGAAGGGGCCAGCAGCAACCGGTGCCACGGCCGAAGCTTCAGCAGTCTCCGCCTTATCCTCGGACCGGTGTTCAGGACAAGTTCGTGCAGATGCGGCTCAGTGAGTCGAACGTGTCCTGGAGGTGAGATTGGGGTGTAGGTGACTTGCGCGTGGTTCTTGGTCGCGGCGATAGGATGGCGATTGGGTTGGGAATGTAATTTCCGATGAGCAAGTACAGTTGATCTTCTTCAACGAGTCTGTACACGTTCGAGGAAAAATGAAGCAGAGCAGAAAAAAAAAAGACTCACGGGCATGGAAGCGCAGCACAGCAGCACAAAAGAGGGAGACCGGACCGGCAGGGCATTACTCGGGAACGAGACCGTGGCGCAGTTGCTGCTGCTGCTACTGTGTGCGCAAAATGTTCCTTGACCATATCGCGAGGAGTTCCTTTGACCTGCACGACGTTGAACCTCTCGCTCAGCGGGAAGAATGCGCAAAACATATTGCTGACCTGAAATCAAATAAGAACGACAAAAATGAGAGGATAAACACGAAAGAGACTGGCCTCGCCGTAAAAGTTAACAATCTTGCTCGTGAGCGATTTCGACGGATCTGACGCAAGGCGTCCTCGGCAAAGGTCTTGGAGATGCAGGTGCCTACTTCTAGCAGTTGTGCTCGTTATGCTCGACGTGATCTCCAGCCAGTGGTCGAGGAGTTTCCCGCCGCCACACGAATCCTGACTGCGAGCACGTCTCCGGGGATGACCATCCCAAGAAACGAGATGCCGTAGCTGGTGGAAGAAAAGATCAAAAACCGGAAAAGAAAGAAAGACCGCCAAGGAAAGTGAACTTACACAAGCATACTCAGAGTGACCGTTCGCGACAACGGTTTTCGATGTGGCTCGGATTGAAATCGACAGAGTTCTTGAAGTACAGCTCGTTCGTGAACGGCGCGTCCACCCCTGCGAGGACTCGCACTGCTTGTCAAAGACAGCGCCAAGCTCCTCGACAACAGCCGACTCGATGGTGGAGCCGCCGTATACCGTTGCGGCGATGCAGACGCGTGCTTTCCCCGATGGGGTGGTCCACGTACGACATGCTACGTTCTCGCCATCGCCTGAGAGCGCCGCTAGCCGAGCTCGGTAACTCGAAGGTTGCCTCATGCTTGACGTCTGTGGGCTTGGTACACCGACGGAAGTACCACCCGCAAGGATACGTGGGGTGCATGGCGAGTGGCGCGCGACAGGTATCCTGTCTACGGTGGCAGGAAGGGCAGAGGCCTGGGATATGGCGGAGCAAAACCTATAGCATATGAGGAGACAGCCGCAGCACGATGGGGAAATGAAGGAACAAAAACCCACTTAGAGTTCGCAAGCTTAATCCGTGTGGTGGGGAGAGCCAAGGGTTCTGCCAGGAAGCCTGGAGTAATAAACCTAGCAGAGCGACGTCAGTGCGACCTTCAGCTGACGAAGGAGTTACGCACGTTGAGCGGCGAAGGTTTCTGTCGGGGTTGTGGCCAGAGGCGGCCGCTGACTGCGCTGACGACGACGGGAGAGGGTTAACGCGGGGATGTCCTCCTCAAGCGCCTGCTCACGCAGGATGCGCTCCAAGGTATTCTCCGCCCCAGACCACGCAGTCGTCAACAAGCAAAGTTTGTGGCGCGTCATGTGTCATCCAGGATTGACTGTCTGTCTCCCAGGGATGACCCGAGGAGCTCCCCGAGACTAATGCAAGAGCGAGATTCCACTCGCTAAGACTTTTCGGAGACGAGTAATTGTGCACGATATCCCATCCCTGGCGGGTCCTTGGGACAACTCCGCAAGGAGAATACGCGCTTCATGTCACGCAACACGAAGTCCCCAGTGCCTGCCCCCGCAGTTGCACTACGGCTACATAAGATCGGCGGCAACCCCACATATTCGCAAGAGCCAAGTACAGCCGATTGAAATTCAGAAATGTCTATGTACAATGCTACTAATATCCTGTGAGGCATGGAATTTGATGGGAGAATTGTTCAGAGGGCGGGAGATGGCCGACGATACTTGCGAGCACGCGTCTTCTGAATCACTCGGCAAGGACGCTTTGGAGCAACGGCTCAGTCCCTGCGACTCACCCACTCGCGGATACCACGATACGCGTTCCCCAGCTGTCTCCCGAGTCGGCGTAGAAGCCCCCGAAGATAAGGGACCGGGCTCCTGCTCACTGCTGGCATTCAGCGAGTGTGTGGTTGCTGGTGTACTTTTTTTCGGAGCACGAACCGTCCCTCTCAGGCACCTTCAGGCAAAAACGGGTCAGTCAGTCGGAAGTAGCCCTTTTTTGAGACGACCAACATCGATGCCTATCCAGTCCTCATCGCGAGGTTCGCCCTTCTTCAGGAGGCATACCCCACCTATGGACGTTAGAGTCGAGGACTAAGCTCGAAAGGTCGGGTAAACTTGCCAGACTCTTTATCATAGACCACGTCGTGATCCTTCAGTATATGTGCCACCAACTCGTCGGGCGAGATGTCCCAGCCATGCTGGTGAGATATGAGCAATGCTCGAGGTCCACTCTATGCTTGCCTCTCGGACAACAGCCAGCCACTCCTCGTCCGCGCAGATGGCCTTGCCCGGTCGTCGCGATCCACCGGCGTGCTGAAGTTTCATGTCAGTTTTCCTTGCAATTTTCCAGTAATCCACCGCGAAGCTCACGTAAAGCAGGAAGTCGTTGACAATGTGGGCCAAATTTCGGTTTTCCTGTGTGAAATAGCTTCAGGCGTGAGACTTATGCGAGAAAACGATCTACCAAGAGCTCGTCGGTTTCGATCTCGACTTTGCCTCTTCTCACAAACTGCCTCTTTCGCAAATACGAAGAATCGCCCTTCTTCGGTGGCATCGGCGAACCCGACAAACGCTTCATCGAGCCATGCTCTTCAGGCATGGCAAGCTTCAGTGATTCGTCGGTCTCCACTTTGTAGCCAGCCTCCCAGAACATGCGCTTGGTTCTTGGTGCCACGTTCAACCCTTGGAAGAAAGCCGTCTCGGCATTCTCCAGGTCGCTCTCTGGAGCTTCCGCCTCTGGATCGTTCGACCACGCTTTTCGAGAACGTTCAGCACCAAGCCCGAAGTTGTCGGATCCTCGAAGAGCTCCGACTCGCCCACCACCCGGTTGTAGCGGAACTCGATCGGCGTGGTCAGGACTTGATTTTTGTTCGACCAAGCAACGTTGCACCCCGCATGGGCGGAGTCAGAGCGAATGACGACTGAGAATGCGTCAAGGCCAAATTGTTTGCCCAGAGAATCGTTCCGAAGGAGGGCCTTCTTGACGTCTTTTACGGTGCGCGGGCTGAGTCCCCGAGTGTGCAGGCCTAAGGGGAGCATGCTAGCAGCGCCATGTGGAGCACGGACCACCACATGCATCGATCTGAAACTGGGTCATATTTGGAACGCCTCCACGGTCGCCTCGTGCTTACTTGTCCCGGCCTATACCGACATCGACGCCGTTCGAGGAGTACCTGAGGGGGGCAGGGATCCTCGACTGCAAAACAGTGGGCGGCGCCATTATGTTGCCGGGGCTATGGAAGATGTTGAAGGAGTTCTGCCATTCGCCACCAATAAGGTTGCCGAGATCCCCAGGAATGAGTTTCTTGCGAGGATGAGCGATTGGTCGGCCGTAAATTGTCGTTATCGGGGCAAGGCAGTCGTAGAAGGTCACTTCCTCAGGCTGGCGAAGCTCCTGCAGTCCAGGTTTACCTCCCGGAAGCGTCAAACAGACTGCAGCGTACCTGAAGGAGAGGCGCAGGTGGAGGGGTCGCGGGCGTGGACGGCGCTAGGACGTTTCTGCAGACTGTGAGTGGTTTCGCAAATTCCCGTACTGGGTCAGATACATAGTGCTTTGGCTAGTGGGGCCGCCAACGCTCATGCTACTAGTAGCTCCCTGACCGACCCCACCAGCGCCGCCCGGCATGGCCACCGGCACCTCCAGTGCCGCCAGTACCTCCTCCGAGTGTCGTGTTGCGTACCTCACTCATCGTGGCTGGTGACGAAGCGGTGGAAGGAGCAGGGACGTCGCGTGACCCATCGTTAATAGGAAGAGTCACGTGGGGGTTTGTTTTACACTTTTGGTGCCTGCATTTATACATATACCGCAACAGTACGGGAGCTACTACGGTGCTTTGCAGAAGTTTAGATCATTTGTGGAGCTCGTTTATAAGAGGCGGTGGACAAAGCCGAGGAAAGTAAAAAAACAAAATTGAGTATGGTGGCGAGGTATAACTCACATCATGATTGTGGGTACCAGTATAACAGTAAGTACTGTACTGCTTCCTGCTGTGGCCGGTACTAGCTCCCGCAACGTACTCACGTAGGAGTACCCTGCCCACCAAACCATGTGCGGGTCACCCCAACTCAGGCTAGGCCAGACAGAATTTGAACTACAAAAGACAAAGAAGTTCCAGTTCCGGCCATCGTCATCACTCATAAGCTTCCAGGGCGCAGCTTTTTCATCTTCTCGAGCGTGAACTTGAAGCGGGATTCCGTGATGGTGCGGAACTTGAACGCGCGGAGCGGTGGACTGTCTCGTTCTTGACGCAGGCAGGAAACGAAACGTAGGTTGCGCACAGTGTTTCAAGCCATTGACACAGCTGTAGAGTGGACACTGGAGAAATCTGGGTATAGCGTGAGGTTGTGATTCAGAGCAAGTCGTCGGCCATGCGAGGTCTTCCTTGCCTGCGGCCTGGCGGGGTTCAATCCCGCTGATGTAGAGCCCGAACCCCGCTGAACGACAAAAGCAACCCAGCTAGAGTGAACACGTAAGGCGACAAATGAAACTTCCTCGACGCAAGTCGCACCGCAAACGCAGCGATTGTGACAAACAACCCGTCTTGAAAGGGTCGAAAGACGGACAGCCAGCCTTTAGAGGAGAACAAGGTGCTCGACAAAGCCGATGCTGTCGCGACGCAAGACCAGCTGTACGCTCAAGTGAGTGGATGGAGCTGGGACGATGTCGGGCGCACCATACAATGGGCGATTTGGTGCCGACGAAGTGCATTCTAATATCTTTTGAGTATCAGAGATGACTGCCCAACGGCCCACGTCGTGAGGGGATGCGCACCAGGCTCGTTCCGTTCCGATGTAGTCAAGTAGATATAACCCGCGAAAGACGAGGTTCGGTGTGTCGTCGATGTCTCCCAGTCTTTCCCAAACACACCGTCTTTAGTCAAGCGTAATCCCGTTGGAGTGGACAACAGTAAACGGGTTTCGAGTACGATTCAGGTTCCCTCACGTATACGTTCAATTGTCCCGCCTTTAGATAAACGGCGTGAAGTCCTGCGACGCGTTGAAAGTTCCGTTCAGCTGCTTTCGTCTACGAAGTGTTAATGGACTCGAAAGGCAGGTAGCAGAGCGATCATGGCAACCCACTGACAGTGCTGCTTCGGTGCGTCTGGTAGGATGCGTTCCCGCCGATCGTATAGCACCCTTGCCGAAGTTTTGCTGGCTCGTTCTGTTCGTCGTGGCGAAACGCTTCTGCTGTTGTTCCCCGACCGTCCTCGGTTTTGAACGTCGATAATGTCGTCCCAGATGTAGATGGATTGACGCAAACTATTATGTTCCAGTTATGAGGACGTCGAGAGGACTTGAACGAGCTCTGATAGACTGTATTTTGCAGCGTATTTTGAAGACAGCGGTGGGCCTTGATGTTCCTTCAATTCTTGAATTCGTCGTCTGTCTTCTGAGTACTTTCTGGTGTCGAGACGGTCGATAGCAAGTTTCGCGATTTGTGACGCATCACCAGCGTCTTGGTGTCTTACACCGACGACCTTTGCGGCCAGAAGATGACGTCCGCCTCGCTCATTCCTTGCCGGCTCCTCTCGAGCAGACGACGACTCCTCTCAAAACGGGTTTTGATTAGAGTCGCTGCCTGTGCGGTGTGGGTCGGGAAAGAATTGCCGGGGAGACATGGAACCCCGCGAGTGTGTTGGAGACTGCATGCGCCAGCCGCTCACGTCGTCGGCACCAAATCGCCCGTTTTATGGTGCGCCTGGCCACCAGATATCGTCCAAGTTCCATCCACTGACTTAAGCGTACAGCTGGCCTTCCTTCGACGGCTGCGACTTTATCGGGCCCAGTCCAACCTGCCCGTCTTTCGATCGCCAGCCAACTGCATGAATGCAGACGGGGCCCGTGCTCCGGTTCCTTCCAGCGGTTGCACCCGCATCTCTCCCGAGTGCAGCGAGACTCCCAAACGGCCTTTGGCCAGATTCTCTGCCTTTGACGACACCCTGAGTTTCGTCTTTGGCGATTGTTGCACAAACTGGAGTACTCTGGCACGCTACGAGCATCAGTGAGCATCCTTTCGCGACGCGCCTCCGATACTCAACATACGTTAGCATGCATGTTATCACCACCGAACCGTCCTTTGCTTGGTACGCCCAGTCAGCGGACATTTTGCGAGTTCCATCCATTTACTCGAACGTATAGCTGGCGTTACGACTGCGTAGACCCGCAACTACTCGGTAGCGTTGGAGCTCGGCGTCGGCGAAAACGAGGACAAAATCCTGGATGACACATGACGCGCCACAAACTTTTGCTTGTTGACGACTGCGTGGTCTGGGGCGGAGAATACCTTGGAGCGCATCCTGCGTGAGCAGGCGCTTGAGGAGGACATCCCCGCGTTAACCCTCTCCCGTCGTCGTCAGCGCAGTCAGCGGCCGCCTCTGGCCACAACCCCGACAGAAACCTTCGCCGCTCAACGTGCGTAACTCCTTCGTCAGCAGAAGATCGCACTGACGCCGCTCTGCTAGGCTTATTACTCCAGGCTTCCTGGTAGAACCCTTGGGTCCCAACCACACGGATTAAGCTTGCGAACTCTAAGTGGGTTTTTGTTCATTCATTTCCCCATCGTGCTGCGGCTGTCTCCTCATATGCTATAGGTTCTGCTCCGCCATATCCCAGGCCTCTGCCCTTCCTGCCGTCGTAGGCAGGATACCTGTCGCCGCGAGAACGAGCTGTACTTCAAGAACTCTGTCGATTTCAATCCGAGCCACATCGAAAACCGTTGCCGCGAAAGGTCACTCTGAGTATTCTTGCGTAAGTTCACTTTCCTTGGCGGTCTTTCTTTCTTTTCCGGTTTTTGATCTTTTCTTCTACCAGCTACGGCATCTCTTTTCTTGTGATGGTCATCCCCGGAGACGTGCTCGCAGTCAGGATTCGTGTGGCGGCGGGAAACTCCTCGACTACTGGGTGGAGATCCGACCAAGGATCGCCGGAGCAGGGGACCCGACGCCGACGCGCATCTGCTTGCCGTGTAGGGCCGACCCCTCGTGAAGGAAAACCGGGAAGAGAGGACCGTCCATTTCGGCAATATCAAGGGCCAGGCGATTCGTCCCCGGTACACCGGCATGGACCTAGTCCGATGCGAAGGACCGCAATCTTCGTTAATCTCCATGTACCCTGCTTCCACTCGCGGTCGTCACCCGAAGGCACGAGCATGAAGGGTTTCCATCCAGCAAGGCTCTGTGTGCCTTTGCAGGCCAGTCTCGGAGTGCTCGGCTCTCGCGTCCGTCTCCGGTGTGCTGCACATCTGCACTTTATGAACGACAGGATCACGTCGAGCATAATGTGCACAACTGCTAGACGTAGGCACCTGCATCTCCAAGACCTTTGCCGAGGCCGCGGGGCGCGAGGTCCGTCGACATCGCTCACGAGCAGGATTGTTCACTTTACGTCGAGGCCAGTCTCTTTCGTGTTTATCCTCTCATTTTTGTCGTTCTTATTTGATTGGCAGGTCAGCAATATGTTTGCGCCTGCGAACTTGTGCGCGCTCCAGACAACGACGACCAACCAACCTCTTCGACTGGCTCGACATCGCGAAGGCACGTGACTCGTCAGCATCTGTCCCTTCTCTTACTGACGCATTCTTCCAGCTGAGCGAGAGGTTCAACGTCGTGCAGGTCAAAGGAACTCCTCGCGATATGGTCAAGGAACATTTTGCGCACACAGCAGCAGCAGCAGCAGCAACTGCGCCACGGTCTCGCTCCCGAGTAATGACCTGCCGGTCCGGTCTCCCTCTCTTTGTGCTGCTGTGCTGCCCTTCCATGCCCGTGAATTTTTTTTTCTGCTTTGCTTCACTTTTCCTCTAACGTGTGGACAGACTCGTTGAAGAAGATCATCTGTACTTGCTCATCGGAAATTACATTCCCAACCCAATCGCCATCTCACTCGTCGCGACCAAGAACTACGCGCAATTCACCTACCCCCCAATCTCGCCGACATGGCGACGGGACCCCTCCAGGCCACGTTCGACCCACTCAGCCGCATCTGCACCACCAACTTGTCCTGAACACCAGTCCGAGGACAAGGCGGAGACTGCTGAAGCTTCGGCTGTGGCACCGGTTGCTGCTGGCCCCTCCCCTTTCTTCCCCGTCGTGGCCATGCCGCTCAAGGCCCTAGACGTTCCGGCGATCATTGTCGCTAAGAAAAAGCAAGAGGCAGAGCAACGAGGTGCCGTGGTGCAAACCGTCAAGGACTCGGGCCTCGTTTGGTGGCAAGTAGACGCTGCGGCAGAAGAATACCCTCGGCGACCCTCAGTTCGCGTTCTCGCGATCGGAGAAAGGCGAAGAGACCTTCCGGTCGCGTGGGCTTAGGAGTGCATTGGCACCAGGCACACGAGCTCGCTTAGCGAGTGCACAACTAGCACATGTCGGGGCTCGGATCGGTGCGCCCAGGCAACATCGCCGAAGAGAGCTGGGCGACGAGGGCATCCCGCGCATGTTCGACCCGCTCAAGGCCCGTGGCTTCTCCTCGTCGTGGAACTAGGCGCACCAGGACCTGCTGCTCTTGTCGCGTCGCAACCGATAGCGTCGGCGCCGCTCGTTCTCCCAGCCCCGGTGCCCACAAGTCGCCATTCCGACCGTCTCGGCCGATTTGCTGCAACTGGAGTACAACTCCAACTTGATTGGTGTCTACCTTGCTATCCTCACCGATATCGCGCCCGTTCTGGAACAAGAACATCCTCGTAGATTATCACATCCTCTCGCGTTGCAACGACGTCGGCCACCAGTGCTTCCAGTCGATTTACTACCACTCACCGTGCCTTGGATCGTGGTTTGGGCCGACTTCGTTTTGCTCTCTACTGTAACAGGACGGCAGCAGGAGCTGTGTATGGACGAATGTACCGCGCGTGCCTGAGATTTAGTAGATGATTATGTATGACCTCTGAGTGTATCCGGGGTTAAACCCACGGACATCCAGCGGTTGTCCCAGGGATATCCTGGGACGTTGCGAGGACTTATGTAAGAAACTTCGGGATCGCGCCCGACGATAAAGAACTGCCCTTAGAGGGTTGTTTTCAGCGCTTGCGGGGACGATCCCATGTGAGCGGGGTTGCATCTGAATCCCGCTAACGTGAGTCCCACGAGGAACTGAGATTTCCCTTCCAGTGACCTGTGGGATAAGAGCGCGATAGAGCCCAGAGATGTCCCGAAGAGTCTCCCAGGACCTCTTCGAGCGCGGCGAACAACCTTGGCCGGCTCAGAAATGGACGTGGGGTTGGATAACACCGAAGCCTGAGTCTTTTGACCAGAGATCTTCCCCAGGGCTATCCCCGTTATCTCGCGCTATGCTGCCTATTCTACGCTGCCTGTTTCTTGTAGGGACCGTTGCGCAATTCCGTTTCTTTCCTTTCCAAAGTGTGAACGATGCGGTCCACTCGATTCCAGCACGACCGTCAAAGCCGCCCACCTCGGGAGGAAACCTGCTGAAGCTTCTCATGTGTCTCTTAGTCGCGGGATTCGCTTGGTGTTAGCGGGATAAGACACCGCTCATGCGCCGATCAAGACAGGATCCCGGGGATATCCCCCGACCTGTCCCAGCGATATCCCAGGACCTTGCCAGGGCTGATGCACCAACGCTTTTGCCGCACGAGCCATCCTGGACCTTTAGGGTCCTTCTTGCCAGGATCCGTCAGACACCCCGGGACTCCGCCCAACGACAAAGCTTCGAGAACTGCCTATACAGGGTTTTTCTCAGCGCTTGCGGACGATTTTATGTGAGCGGGGTTGTATCCCGCTAACGCCAAGTGAACCCCGCAACGCACCGAGAAGGCGAGTTCCTGTTGCCAGGATCCGTCAGATTGGCAACCAGGGACTGCGCCTAGCGACACATTTGCGAGAACTGCCCTTACAAGGGTCTTCTCACCGCTTGCGGGGACGATCCCATGTGAGCGGGGTTGCATCCCGCTGACGCCAAGTACTCGTGAGCCCCGCCAGGCACAGTGACTAGGAGACCTGTGCGATAAATCTAAATAGATTGAACAGCCACAGCGCTGAGTAACTGGTGCGGCTACACTGAGGTAACATCGTGCAGCTTTTGGAAAAACTTACGACTCTGTACACCACGCGCCTTCCTCGCCCTCACCCACTGGTGCAACCGCGACGAATAGGTCTCCCCTCACTTTACGCCGACCCTTGGCCCTAAGCTCCAACGCCTGGTCCCCCATCCCACCCTTCTCGAGCCAGCGCGCAACGGACGAATGGAAGAACTGGCAGAAGAGGAACTGGCTCGACGCTTCGCTGGTGACCGGCACGAAGCTGTAAGGCTGCGCTCCCGCCTGGGAGGATGATGGTGTCGCCACAGCGAAGGTTCACCATTTGACCCTCAGCGTGGAGCAGAATCTGCCCCTCCTCCTCCGAGTCCCACATCCCCAGCACCGTAATGGCCATCAAATCGCAAAAGCGGACCTCCCATTGCTTCTGCGGTTTCGCCCACGGGAGGTCATTCAGCGAGCGGATCTCGCAAGTCGAGAATGGCGAGTTGGGGATGGGGGTTCTGAAGTCGTGTTGCTCGAGCAACTCCGCGCGAACGCGCATCGCGCTACACACGACCGGGAAGAACTGCTCGAGGGCATCTGAAGTCGTTGTCAGCATCTTGCGCTCGTCTTTCTCTCGTCACTCACGGATCTGGTATTCGGCGATGCGGCGAAGCGTTGCTGGCAGTCGTCTACCTCCTCTGATGTGGTACTTCGCCAGCACCGAAGGCTGTTCCTTCGTCACCGGGCTCTGGCAACAGCGTCAGAAGCCGTTCGGAGAAAACACGAGAACCTCACAGTTTCCACCGAGTTCGTCGTCGACGGCCGGAAAACAGTACCCCAACGGAGACGGCCACCTTCAAGTTCGCTCAATGCCAGCAGGCGCAGCGTCTCTGCGACGGTGTTGCAGTCGTCGGTCCAATTGCTGTCTCGCGCAGGCCCGTGCAGAAGGACGGAGACAACGACGTAGTCCGAGTCGAGGAAGGGAGTTGGCAAGATGCTGACATCCAGTAAAAATCGCGCACAATCTCCGAAAATCCAAACTCACTCATCAACCGACGCGGTGCGCAGCTGATACGCCATACGCAGCCGTAGAAGAGTTTGCTGTTGGATGGATAGTTGGCCGGGGCTGGGGGAGCCTCTCTCAGACTCCCAGTCGGATGAACTCTCCGACTCCAGCTGCTCGTGGCCAGAGCCGGGCACGAGGACAAGCGCGTCGTGCGGCTCGTCGATGTGCGGACCCAGGCTTCTCGAACGAGAAAGCGGCTCGAAGAGGTCTGCGAAGGCTTCCGGCGGGCCGGAGATGACGCTGAGCGCGCCCGCGTCGGCTTCGTCGGGCAAAGTAGCGAGGATATGTGCCTCCTGCTCTGGGTTGAGAGGCTCGTAGCCCGCGGGACACTCGACCTGACCAAAGAAGACGTGTCTCAATACAGAAAACTCTGTCCTGGTGGGAAATCTAGACAACTAACCTCCCCACGATAGACCTCGTCGTGGTCTTCCATATGCTGGGTGATGCGGTTGTTTTGAAGGAGGTCGTCCCGCAGGGACAAGAAGGTTCGTGACAAAACTGGACTGCCCGGCGGGTCGCGCTTGAAGGAGAACATCGCGCCTGAACGCGTGCGTGGGCGTGACGGCGTTCGGAAGTTCGAAGAAGCCTCAGTGGACGACATTGAGGTGGCGGGTCTCTTTTCTGGGCGGAGTGGGGAAGGCCGGCTTTTAGGTAGGTGCTTTTGTTGCGACCGGGTTCCGGCGGTACAATATTTGGCTCCTGAGATCATGACGAGACCCAAGCGAGACCCCAAACCTGTGCAGAGATGCCTGGCGTGTTTTACCCCTGTAACATTCGCGAATGATGAATCCTCAGGCTGACGGTTCTCGGCAACACCGTGCACGAGGCCGAGGAGGAGGCGGGGTGGTATGTACGTTGAACCGCACTCGCTTACCGGACAGCGGGTTCCGTGCATTCATCGGTCCAACACCGGTGGTGCCCACCGCGCGAACTCCGTCGGTACTTATCTAAATACATACTGTAGAGTCTCAACTCGGCTCCATCTAATTGCAAGCGGATCACGTACCGTCTCAGGCTGGACTCTCTTCAGATACATATTGCTCGTGTGTGCATGATAGGACCAATTTAGCCCTGCGTGGCCCCAGCGGACCCTGCTTGCAAGGCCAATGCCGCTCGTATTCCGCTTAAGGCAAGAAGGAGAAGATTGAGAGTTCACTCTCACGCTGTCGTGAAGTGAGGCGATCAAGTATGTATTGACGTCCGATTGGGGCAATAAGTACAGTACATTGCGGTTCAAGCCGTACCACCTCTCGTAACCTTTGACAGGCTTCTTCTGCTGCTGATGCGTCGATCATTGCGCGAAGTTGAACGGAGCGCCTCCGTTTGCCACGGATTGGTAACTCGCCGTGGCGAAGGGAGAGGCATGGTGAGACGACCCAATAGCCGAATGCCGTGGCTCATTTCAAAGTAGCATGCGGGTGTCCGAAAAGAGCGCGGGTTGTAAGCGGATGCCCATAAGGCAACCAGAGGGCGGCGGTGAGGCACGATCGAGAAGTCTGAAGGCAGTAACATGAGCGGGGAGGAAAGGAAAGGAAAGATCAATTCCGCAACGGTCCCTACAAGGAAACAAGCGGGCCCCGATACCGACATACAAAGAACGCGAGGTTTTTCGGCCATCGGCCCCTGGGCTTTGTTTCAAAGAAAATTTTAGAGGTCTCCGCGCTTGAATGGGGCGGGAAGGAATTTCGATCAGGGGGACTTTCTCCCCATTTGGAGTGAATAAAGTCTCCTCACGATATGGTGGAAGCAGAGTTTGCCGCGCATTTCCTGTCCGCGGTATCGTTCTCGGCATCAATCAAGTTAACCACCGGCCCCCGACTGTCCGAGAACGTCGCATCGCGTCTGCGGATAAGTAGAATGAGCTCTTGCATTGAATGGTATGAGTATGATTTTTTTTTTGTTGTTGTGGCAAATTCCAGCTTCCTCTTTTGGTTCCCTCGCTTGAAGTCGCTTTCACTCTCCGCCATGATAATGCTCGCGCGCCCGTCGGACACGTTCTCACCCAGGTCAATATCACTGCTAAATATTCCGCGACCGCACACGCAGACCCCCATAAACGGAAATTTTGCGGAAATCAAATACTACGGCACTTTTTCGTAGAACTCTCTGGACTCTCTCGACTCGGAAATAGTTTCGGTGGATCCACTTCGCCTATCAAGAGTTCTCCATCTTGCCAGCGGCCGCGCGAAAACATGGCTCTCCCGCTGACTACGATGTTAACTGGTCCGTAGTCCCCGTCCCTCCTCGTCGTACCGTGGTCCGTTTTGCTCACCATTGCCAGTAAATACGCCTCAAGGTCGTTCCATCTCTCTAGGGAACGACCTTTTCGTCTGTATCCTCGGCTGGGTCATGGCGACCACGTTCGGCTGGCAAGAATCCGCAGATACGCGGGCCGCGCTGCGCTTGGTGTCCATGCAGTGGCAGTTGACCATGGACGACAATGCGTCGTTGTGGACCTCCATTCACGTCGCCAGCTGCATGGCCCCCACCTACGTCAAGAGGCTCTTCGACAATTGTCGGCAGCGGGACATCACGCTTGTCGTCAGCATCCGTTCCTCGTATATGGTTCGCGCCCGCAACGCTGCCAGGTATTCGCCCGCCCACCCCATCCGGCCGTCCATTGGGGGACGCAGTGACTTTCCCGCTGGCTTGGCGCGGCAAATCACTGAGCACGTCGGCACCATCAAATCCATCGCTTTCGCCTTTCAGGACATACCTACGTGGAACGAGGTCGTTGCTGGCCTCCAATACGACCCGCCCTTGGAGTTCCCGCGTCTCGACCACCTCCTTATTGCACGAGACAACCGGCGCGTCTTTGAGAGGCATATACCCGCGCTCTTGACCGCAGCATGCCCCCAGCTCAGAGAACTCATCCTTGAAGACGCCTCCTATCCCTGCGCCCATGGAATATACGCGAACCTAATCAGTTTGTCGATAAATGCAGCTCCGGATGGCGGCCACAGACGTAATCGCCATGCGAGTGGCGCCGTGATCCTCGACATACTCCAAGAATGCCAAGCGCTGGAGCGCCTGCAGCTCGCGAACGTGGACACTTCCCGCGACGAGGTCGCAAGCTTTCGGCGGGTGGTCGTCCGGAATCTGCGCATTCTCGCTGTCTACTGCAGCTGGGTCCACGAGGGGGAGGGCCATATCTGCGGCCAGATTGCCGAATACATCGACGCGCCTGCGCTGCAAGCACTCTCCGTCCACATCCTGCACGCCGACGGCGTCAGTAGTTTCTGTGCACAAAACCAAACGAAGCTGGAGGCGGTTCATGGTCTTGCGCTGGGCGGCAAGTGGCTCCACTTTGCTACGCCTCCGCTGTCGACCGCCATCCTCTCGCTGCATCAGCTTGAGCTGCTGGACGTCACCCATCTGCAGCGCGCGTCGCTCCTTCGATATTGTTCACCGCCGAGCGATCGACGACTCCCGTGCCTCCTTGGACTTCGTCTACGGTGCGTTGGCGATGCCGCGCCTGAACACGTTACGCCTCCCGCACTTGCGCGTGCTCGAGACGGAGAAGATTACGTCACGTGCCGAGGATCTTGGTGGCCGGGCTGATCTCTTGGTGCGGGAGGGGAACGCCGACCAGCACGAATACTACGGTGGACCGCACCACTGCAACGACTGTTGCTTCATGCTTCAAGAACACGCCATGCTCGCTGCGTCCCCGCTGGTTACTCTCGAATGTGTTTTCCCGCCCGGCCCGAAAGCCAGCTTGGACACTGGCAACTAAACGGAGCCCAAGTGGAGATCAGTCGCTGGTATGGGGAATAAAGTCTTCTCTTGCTTTCCTCTTTTCTGCTCCTGGTTTTTTCGCGTATTAGAAACTAGACCATACTGTGTTTGCCCTCTCTGAATCATATACTCGCGACGGATATTCCGCAGCCGCGACACCAGCGACCGGCGATGACCTCGCGCAATATCTGCGCCCGTCCAGGAGTGAGGCGAGGTGAACGCGATGGAGACGGAGACGCAACAAGTGTGGCGGTCCCCGGCGCGGTTCCTCCCTCGCCAGAGGATGTGGCCGTCGCCGACGCGCCATTAGGACCCCGGTTTATGCCAAGTGAGGTTTGATGCCAAAAATCGTGGAACAAGGCTCCACGACAACCGTCGCGCGGTATCTTCACCTTGCTTTGAGCAAGGTCCCCAGGAGTCGCTATGGCCAAAACTTAAAGGCACTGATGCATGCTCCAGATTCTTTCGAATTCTCCGAGTCGGCATCGCCATGATCCATCCTTCAGCTCCGAGTCTTCCACAAGTCCTCCACCTTTCCCCCCCCGGCCTCGTTATCTTCCGCTCCTCGTCGCTTGAAAGGATGCGTACGAATGGCCACCAGTCGGACAGCACGGTCAACCAGGGTTCTGTTCTGGTACGCAATATCGATCCCATGAAGGCAAAAAATCCGCCGTTCGTCAGCGGAGTACGGAACCTTGTCCGTCGGAGGCCGAGGGATAAGAAGCTCGTCAACCAAGACGAGGATGGGTGGAAGCCGATGGCCAGGGAGGACATGCGCGTCGGCGATCTTATGCCAACGCGCCTCCTTCCCGGCACTGGCAGCGTCATCGCGCTTCGTTCGTAGGACGATGTCTTCGAAATATCTGCAGCGATTAACGACCCACGAGTTCTGCGAGGATGCTATGCGGATTCTCGGGATACGCGCTCGTCAGCGTGGCTACAGACGACGACCTAGCTGGCCCTTCGTCGCACGAGGAGCTGCTTCTGCCAATGCTCGATACGCCATACGTCGAGTACACGGTGCTCGATGATTGCGTGTCTACAAGTCCTTTGGGCTTAGTATCCTTCAATCGTCCACGAAATTTCCTCCAGCAACGCAAATTCGTCCTTTCCCTTGCCTATTGAAACGGAGTCTTCGCGTAGGACTGCCCTCCGATCCTCGAGTCCACTTCTCGCTCGTCTTCTTCGCCAATCTCGTCGTTTTGCGACCGTACAAAGACGTCGACCTGCTGTTGACGCTCTCATCCAACATCATCAACGAGCTCGGAGCTCTTTGGGTTCAAAATACCACTTGTGAGGCGCCGCGCTGCTTCAAGTTCAGCGTCGGTGTCGAGCGCTTGGGCGAGTCGCGTACCTCGCGGAGGCCCTGCCAGGTGATCGGACCAGCGCAGTCCTTGCCAGAGTGTTTTCCAAGTGTTTTCGAGTTGACCTACATGACAAGCACTCGCCGGTGTTTATCTTCTTCCCAAATGATTCGAATTCATCCCCCGTTCTACTCAACTTTTCCGCGTGGATTGCTTAGCTACGGTGCACGTCGATGGGTTTTCTGTTGTTCTTACTACTTGATTATACGCAGCTACTGGTACATACGTTAGACTCTGCATCGTCTCATTTCTTACTGGTTTCCGCGGAAACCTGGCTGGATTTGGGCTTGGCGAAAGTGATGTCATAGTCGGTCAAGACTAGGCATTTCTCGGCGGAAAGCGGCCCAGACAACACAGTTGGTCAGAGCCTTAAGGTGTCCCGAGCGGCCGGTTTGAGGCGCTGACTGACTTCATTGCGCTTGCCCTTAGCCTTCCAGGAGGCCGACGAGCATGTCTCCAACTCTTGACTAAAACCCCCACGATGCCGCCCCAGAAGTCGGCCGTCTCACGTTGGTACGACAAGGTCGCCTCGTTCAACGTCGAGACCCTCTTTTCCCGCCGACGGCAGCCTGGTCCGCGACGCACCGTCTGCGTCAACCAGCCGCTGCCTCCGGGCTACCTCGACGCCAAGGGGAGGGTCAAGTTTGACCAGCGCTATGTCTCGAACCAAGTACTGGCCTCTAAATACACCCTCACAACGTTCCTCTCGCGGAATCTCCTCGAGCAGGGTGGCTAATGTGTGCGTCGCCTGCTCCATCTCTTGCGGAAAACGAGTAATAAATGCTCTAGGTTCTTCCTCGACATCGCCATCCTTCAGTTCTTCCACAAGTTCTCCACCATCTCCCCCGGCCTCGTCATCCTCCCGCTCCTCGTCAACCCGGCACGCCGCCGCGTCCCTCACACACCTCAACACCGCCTCCGCTTTCGCTAACGCGTCGTTCCATGTTGACTGCGAACGGCCCGACACGAACATGTACCGTCTCAACGGCGTGGTGTTCATGGGCTCGGACAACACCAGCGCGCCGTTCGACCTGAGCATGACCCTTCTCGCGGCACGGTGCTGCGCAACACGCGCTGGGTCGTCGGCGTCGTCCTCTTCACCGGCGAAGACACCAAGATTATCCTCAATTCGGGCGGAACCCCCAGCAAACGGAGCAAAGTCGAGCGCCAGATGAATCCGCAGGTCGCTTCCAACCTGCTGCTTCTGGCGGCGATGGCGACTGCTTGTGGTATCACCGACTCGATTCTGGAGAAGAAGGAGTATCCGGAAGGGGCGCCGTGGTTATTCGACGATGATACGCGGGAGGACAACCCGTCGTTCAATGGACTGGTTACATGGGCGTTTGCTCCCATCGCCCTTCTGTTTCTTCATCTTTGCTGACTTGGCTGCAGGTTTCAGAATATTGTGCCCATCTCACTCTACATCTCCATCGAATTCATGCGGACATGCCAGGCCCTGTTTATATGCTTCGGCTTGGAGATCTACTACGAGAAGATGAGCGAGCCGACGTTGGCGCAGTCGTGGAACCTCTGGGACGACCTCGGCCAGACCGCGTGCATCTTCTCGGACAAAGCAGGCATGCTCACGAAGCGGTACATGGCTGTCGGAGGACGTGCGTTGCCTCGCTGCATTTTTTGCAGAATGCGAGCTAATGTCATGACTGTAGTGTGGTGCGAGCTTGCGTTCTGAACGCATGCCAGTGGACGCCGTCTCACCAGACAATCCCCGCTTCGCCCGTCGCGGCAATTTCAACCCCGTCATCATGGCCCTTCATCCGAGTCCAGACCAACTTTGACGAAGTCCAATACACACGGGTTAGGTTCAGGTCGCCCTCCAAGGCGCTCACGTCCCGGAATTGACACAAGCGATATTCCAACGCCGAGCGCGTGCTACACCAGCTCCAGCGATCCCACCGTGGTCTTTCACATAAACATGCCGCTGAGGATCGTGCCAGGCTTGTTTGGCAAGTCCGAGGCCGAGAAGTCGGAGGCAGTCTGAAAATGCGGCCGGTCCTGCTTGCTCCCGTCAAGACCGGCTTCAAGTTGTCGTCGATTGTCGGCGCGGACAACCCGCGAGCGGGCGGGTGATTTTCCTCGGCACTTCGTTGGTCACGTGCGTTTTCACTGAACATCATTCTTGTTGTCTAACCTCTTGCGATAGGTCTTTGATGACCAGTGCAACAAGGAGACCCTCCTTAGTCTTGCCATTGCATGCTCTGCGAGGGCGTTGTCTGCTGTTGCGTGTCTCCTCAGTAGGCACCGCCAGCTCAGCATCGATGCAGCCTGCTGCCAGTGGTGGTGTTTCTAGCGCAGGGAATCCTTGGACACCACCGACGCCTTGGAGGACTACAATGCATTCGAGACGGCCCGACGAGCATTTGGCAGATACAGCTAGGCCACGACGGAATTGGGCTACTTGCAACCTACAAAGTCATTAGTTCGACATACTGTACGCGACCGAGGAAAAAAAGGTTGTTTGATGACGTGAAGAGCGAGACAACTGACTCAGCGCAGCGAGGGTTTTTCATGTGTCCGCTGTCTTGCGGCTTGCACAGTACGCCAAGAACTCAATGTGTTCGCCGGCCGGGGTAAGAAATTCGATGTAGTCCCCGTCAAATGAACTTTCAGTCTCAGAATCCCAAAGCAAGGTTCGCGCGCGGCACGCAGGCCGGCAACTTGTTGAAATTTTCTACTTAAATTCCGCGCAAAAAGGGTGAAAAACCCGCTACAATGCCGCGAAATACGTCTCGGCTATATCGCGATGAACATTATCTTGTACAGGTTTAGAGCGGAACTCGGAACGCGACTGACCTCGGGATGAAACTGACCTTCTCGGTGCCTTGCGGGGTTCACTTGGCGTTAGCGGGATGCAACCCCGCTCGCATGCGATCGTCCCCGCAAGGGCTGAAACCGGCAGGTCACGAAGGTTTGTCGTTAGGCGCAGTGCCGGATATCCGGATTGGATGAGGGATCCTGGCAAGAAGGACCCCAAAGGATGGCTGCTCGTGCGGCAAAATCGTTGTTGCATCAAGCCTCGCAATGTCCTGGGATATCGCTGGGACAGCTCGCGGGATATCCCCGGGATCCTGTCTTGATCGTCGCATGAGCGGTGTCTTATCCCGCTAACACCAAGCGAATCCCATGAGAAGCGTCGCGGCTTTGACGGTCGTACTCCGGGTCAGATCTAGAGGAATCGAGTGCACCCCGTCGTTCACACTTTGGAAAGGAAAGGAACGGGATTGCGCAACGGTCCCTACAAGAAACAGGCAGCGTAGAATGGGCAGCATAGCGCAGGATTACGAGGATACACCGCAAACCGAAAGAAGGGTCCAAAGGATGTAGGCCCCTTGATATCCCGCTATCGTTTCTCGCGCATGTCCTGGGGAAGATCTGGTCAAAAGACGGTCGCCTTCGGTGTTATCCAACCCCGCGTCTGAATCCATTTCTGAGCTGGCCAAGTTTGTTCGCCGCGCTCGAAGACGTCCTGTGCGACCAAACTCTTCGGGACATCTCTGGATTCTATCGCGATACACAGTTCTGTCGCATAGCGCCCAATCTCTGTGCCTTGCGCTTGTTCCTCAGCATTTCTTGCCCGCATGCGTCAGGTTGGCACGCGCCGGCATTGGTATAGGAGGAAAATGCCGAGGATAAGTATTTCTGTGTCTCGCGAGGAGTGGACAGAGTCCACGACGAGGGAGACCACTTTGGTAGCTATAACCCATCCAGCAAGCCAAGGTCTCAGGAGCATGAGGCGGCGGTCACGACGGCACCTAGTCTAACCTCAATTGGGACTTTCACGGGTCCTGGCCTTGAAGTTGAACCTGCCCAAAAGCAGTGTGACGCCGTCACACGGTTTCTCCCGACCTGCATCTTGGGCAGTCCTCGGACAGTGGAGGCACATCGGATGAGCTATTTCCCCGGGGCTCTGAGGAGGATAATCTCTAGAGGACTGCCGCGTGCGCTGCGAGCTGCTGTCCCGATCTATGTACCACCAAGTGCTTTCAAAATCCGAAGCTCCTTAGGTTTTAAAGCGGTGAATGTTTATTTGGTATCGCGTCTTTCTAGCGACTACAGCAGAAGGTTCGTCGCTACACACGTCTAACTCTGGCCAACGAAACTGCCCCCACTTGGACTAGGTGCGCAACAACCTCCTCCCTGAACGCACGTCAGCTCACGCAGTCGATTTGAAGTGGAAATGCGTACCACGATGCTAAACTCCGAGTCGTTGTCACCTCAAACTGCGTCGCCGACTGCTGGGAATCCAGCATAGAAGACTGTCCGCGCTTCATAGCGCCGGCTTCCGCGTATGCATCACCGTTGCGGGAGCCTGCGTGCGGGAGGTCGAGATCGGCAAGAAGCGGCGACGCCGAAGCCGAATGCGACAAATGAGTGGGCCAGGTGTCCGCTGGAGATGCGACAAACGACGGTACGTCTGAACCGATATCGACCGCCGTGGACGATGCCGGGGGAGGGCGCGTTGCTGGGGACAATATGCTCCCATGTTTGGAGTACCTCTTCGGCGGACGAACTGGACGTGATCACTGGCGAGGGTGGTAGCGGGGACGGGGGACGCGCAAGCGGCTTGTCCGTGCGGATTGTCATCCAGGGTGTGTCCTCGAAAAACTGGCGGCTGTGATCATGCTTGTAGACGCATTGCTCTGCCCACAGATGCAAGACATCCTCCCAGCTTTCAGCAGCGGCGCAGAAGGCAGGCTGCTCGTCGATGTGCGCCCTAACGAGCTGTCTGCGGTCTGCTCAATGACGAATAACGACTGGAGCTCGCCACTCACTCGCTTGTATAGGCGCCGGGGTTAGCGCCTCGAAGAACCACAAGAAAACTGAAGGGAGCTCGCTGGTCTTCGGTGATATTCTCTTGGCCGTCTTCGCAGTACAGCTTCGGACGGCACACGGTGACCTCGACGACTCGGTGCATGGTGGCGGTCGGATTCATGGTGAGTCCCCACTCGCTTCGGTCTTATATTCATCCCGGACATGGATCTCCGGCTTCTCTGGCCTCTTCCAGCGTGAGGAATCATTTTTCCCTGTCGGGATCGTCTTACTATTGCCCAGGAACGCCTCAATCGCCCGGGCAACACGAGCCGCTCCATCTACTGACAGTTCGGCCTCATGTAGCCCCATACCACTACACCATACCATACCATACCATACCAAAAGCCCGCCAACGAGTCAGTTCTTGGGCTGAAGTCAGAGCATTGTCGGTCCGTCATTCTCGTCTCAGAGCTGGATAACTTGAAGTTGCTCATTTTCATCTCGCACTTTGCCGCCTACTCCGAGTCTGTACGCGTTCAACACGTTTCTCACAACAACCAGCTCATCAAAAGCCCTCACGAATCTCTTCGACCGCATACCATACCATACCGTAGTCTCGCAAGCAAGACTTTCTTCTCTTCGTGTAACCATACCGCTGCGAGCCACCGTCATCGACATCCGAACCGAAACCACCCATCGGCGATTGGCGACGGTTGGTTCAGGACGGGGAGCGCGACCGCCCAGGAATACGCGGGTCGCTCAAGGAAGACTTTGTCGTGGATCTGGACCGCGCCCGGCGCCTTCGACGACCAGGAAGCGCATCTGCGCGAGTCCGTGACTGTACGAGTAGTATACGAGTCCAGCGTTTGATGTTTGCGACTTACTTTCGCGCTTCCGTCGGCTAAAGACACAGGTCGCGCGCGCACTGGCAGTGCTTGTTGATCAAACGCCGGGCCAGGTTCGTGTGTGGAAGCATGTTCATGCTACTGTAAGGAAAAAAGCATCCGCGGAATCAAAGGAGGGTCGCAGATGGACATTAATTGAGAAGTACCAGTACGCCGACTATGAACAACGGCGAGTAAAGACATACCGCGGAGCACATCGTCGTGCCGGACCTAGGCCTAGGATACTACAACATGAACTTGGCCAGCCTCGAACGCCTGGTTGAAGTGTTCGAGGGCAGCGCCGAGGCGCGAGAAAGGCGACATGCAGCCGTCGGGAACTCCAGAGACGGCGGAGACGGCCAACGCGTTGTCGGAGGTGACGCCGACGTAGCGACCGTAGGTGATACTGTACCAACGACCTCCTGCGAGCTCATGGAGGTAGACGTTCCCCACGAGAGGACGGTGCGGGACAACGGTGTAGAGGCGCTGGACGACCCAGGGCGCGGTGGAGCGGAAAGGGCTGTTCGCGATGTGGGTGTACTTGCTGTTGTTGGCGCCGTCGCTGTCGTCGTCGCCCTCGTTGGACGATTCCTCGGAGTCTAAGTTCGTTCAAGTTTAGAGACAAGAATGAATAAAGATATAGAGTGAAGACGCACCGTCATCGAAGGCATACTTGCAAACGCATTTCATGACGCCCTGCAGGGCGTGCAAAGTCGTCTCTGGAAAGTCAAAGTATTGAGCGCGGCGCTCCAGCGGGGATGACGCTGCAGACGTACTGGTCATCTCGCAGGTCGCGAGGAAGTTGGCGAGAGTGAGGCGCTTGTCGCCGCACATTTCGACCATAGCATCCAGCATAAGCTGGAGAGTTTTGAGGCCTTCTTCAGCTGCGCAACGTATAAGTCGGGAGATAAAAAGGTTGGACGAGGACGTACTGTTGTGGACAACTCTCTCACAGAAGGCGTCGTTGTCCTGAGGGATCGAGCCAGCAAGAGCAAACATGGGGGAAAAAATCGCGGGGTGAAGGGAAAGACACGGAGGACGGCTTTTATACCGTGCGTTTGAAAGTCCGCGATCATGAAAGGGCGACCGAATCGAGATCTGGACGTGAAGCCGGGCTCGCGGAGGGACGATCCTGATTTGAGATTGACAAACCAGCATCTGGTGGGAGAAACTGGGCAGGTAAATCAAAACCGCGATGCCGTGTTTGCAATTCACCACTTGCCCAGTTCCTCACTTCTTCCGCCCATCGACCAGTGAAACTAAGCAAAAGTCCGTTTAAAAATCCTGCCGTCGTCACACACGGAGCCTCACCTACCAGATAGCCATGGCCCGAAATAAACGCGCCAACAGTCGCTACCAGCGCGTTCCTCGAGCCTGAGCGGAACGCAAAACTCTCCGTCTTTGGGCGGAGGATACCCGTCAAGCCATTCTCGAGCCTCACCTTCCTTATTACGCAGCCGCGATGGATAGAGGTATCGCAGCCGAGCGCGCGCTCTGCTCAGAGTGATCTGCTCCGAGTCAGAGTATAATGCGCGCGCGCGTATCCATTGGACCACCAACGACGCCACGGATCCGCCGCTCCTCGACTGGAATACAGAAAAGATAATCCTTCCGGAGGTGCTTCCACCGCATGTTCAGCAACAAAAGGATGAACGCTTGAAGACGTTACTTCGTGAATGTCGTTTACCAAGACGGGTTTTGATGGAAATCACGTCGTCACGGCTCTCTTAGCGCATCCAGCGATGGTTCCGCTACCGCGTGCAACGCACCCACAACATTCGTCGGTAGTTCGGGTGCGACCCCCGTAACGACCCTTTATCCCCCGACTCGCTGCCTACAAGCGTCCCAAAAAACGTCGCCAACGATACCAACAGTACATGCGGGAGAACTGGGCGGCATTGCTCCCCGTGGTGAACCAGTACTGGGACGACTGTAAGCGCATCCCCGCCGAACCATCCGGAACAGGGCACAAGGCGGGCTTTCGCGCCCACGTTGTCCGACTCCTCTCCAACGCGCTGCCGGAGGAGGAACGCGACGCGTCTGTGGAGCGCGCCAAGGTGGAATGCAATATCGAGAACGAGGAGAACGAGGCTGCTCTTCGGCGCCCTCCGGACTTGTCTCCAGAAGGGATTCAAAGGTGCGTTTGCCGTCGCGCGCCGTTGTGATACTTATTTCGCCCAGAGTACTTGCCAATATCACAGATTTCGCTCGCCAAACCCACCACAGGGCGCGCGATCCTCAGGCTCATCCACAGTGGTTCCGATCCCTCAAAAGGCGGCCGTATCTCCGACCATGCGGCAGTAACCCCAAGGATTCAGCCCTTTAGGCACGACTAGCATTGCTCCACAGTTTGTCCATTGGTCGGAACCGTACGGCACGCGAAGCGCACTGGGGAAACCGGGACGAGAAACGGTTCAACCGCCTGCTACAGTTTTTTGTGAATATTTGCAGAGGGCATTCAGTGCATCCGGTCTCGATTCCTTCGCTCACTAGTTTCTTAGCGATGAGTGTGCCGCCGCGGCAATGCCTGTTACCGAGAGTGAGGTTCATGGTCCGGCTATCTTCGGTACGGCGCAGCCGCGTCCGTTATACAGAGGCTAAGTAATCTGCATAACAGTGACTCTGCTTGATGAAATGGTTTTCATGACCTTAATTGTGTTTAAGCCCGTGTATAAGTTGTGTTCGGCTCTTGTACGAGGCCATGAATGATATCTATATCGTCTTACACAAAGATCCAACGAGATAACACCTGAAAGCTCATAGACTCGACCGCCGCCCAAATTGATGGGAGCTTGATGCCGCAGGTCCCAGGCGCGCCGCATGCCTTACTTACTTCCAGAGTTCTGGTAAATAGGTAATGGCCACCTGTCAACGTCTCTGGAGCGGGAGGTTCGACTGGAAATGCAAAAAAATGAGCAGCTACAGTCTCAGTGCCAAAACTCCAAGTTGCGCTGACCTACTACTACTACTACTACTACAAAAAAATCTCATACTCATACCATTCAAAGCAAGAGCTCATTCTACTTATCCCCAGACGCGATGCGACGTTCTCGGACAGTCGGGAGCCGGTGGTAACTTGATTAATTCCGAGAACGATACCGGACACTGGCAGGAAATGCGCGGCAAACTCTGCTTCCGCGAGGCGACTTTATTCAATCCAAATGGGGAGAAAGTCCCCCTGATCGAAATTCCTTCCCGCCCGCCTCCATTGAAGCGCGGAGACCTAATATTTTCTTTGGAACAAAGCCATGGGGCCGATTTGGGGCCGATGGCCTGAAAACCTCCCCCGCTCAACGCCGCCTCAAGGCCTCAACCATGTTACTGGCTTCGGACATCTCGATCGTGCCTCACCGCGGCCGTTATGTCGGTACAGGACCCCGCTTGTTCCTTATAGGGACCGCGGCGGGTTATGATTATTATTAGAAGGCAATGCTGCGCGGGGTAGCGCCTACCTCTGGTTACCTTGTGGGCATCCGCTTACAACCCGCGCTCTTTTCGGACACTGGCATGCTACTTTGAACGGCATTCGGCTATTGGGTCTCACCACTGGCATGCCTCTCCGAGTCTCCCTCGCCACGGCGACTTACAAAACCATGGCACACGGACATCATACCGGCGCTCCGTCAACGCTCCGTCCAACTCGCGCAACGTTACGTGCCTACAACATGATCGACGCATCAGCAGCAGAAGCCTGTCAAAGGTTACGAGAGGTGGGACGGCTTGAACCGCACCCTCCAGCTCCGGTTGTACTGTATTGCCCGAATCGGACGTCAATAAATTTGAGTCAATACAGTACTGTACACGATCTCCTCAGATTTCAAGACGGCGCGAGAGTGAACTCTCAATATTCTCCTTCTTGCCTTAAGCGGAATACGACTCGGAGCGGCATTGGCCTTGCAAGCAGCCTTGAAGCAGGGTGGTCCGCCCGGGCGCCAGGGTCCTATCATGCAATATCTGAACAATCACCACGAGTACGTGGGATCCGCTTGCAATTGGATGTTCACCGCGAGCCGAGTTGAGACTCTATGTATTTAGTACCGCACGGAGTCCGCACGGTGGGCACCGGTGTTTGACCGATGAATGCACGGAAATCCGCTGTCCGATAAGCGAGTGCAGTTCAACGTACATACCTCCCCGCCTCCTCCTCGGCCTCGTGTACGGTGTTGCCGAGAACCGTCAGCTTGAGGCCCGGGATTCATTAGTTGCGAATGTTACAGGGGTGAAACGCGCCAGGCATCTCAGCGCAGGTTTGGGGTCTCCCTTGGGTCTCGTCATGATCTCAGGAGCCAAAGAATAGGCGCAAGATGCGTGTTGTATGCAGGAGATGCACACGCGATCTCCGAGGATCTTTCCTTGGCTCTCTTCGAGCTGGTCGCAGAAGAGAAGTTGTGTGTGCGTACCACTGTACTTCAAGCGATGGACACAGCTGTACAGTGGATACTGGAAAAATCTGGGTATAGCGTGAGGTTGTGATTCAGAGCAAGTCGTCGGCCATGCGAGGTCTTCCTTGCCTGCGGCCTGGCGGGGTTCAATCCCGCTGATGTAGAGCCCGAACCCCGCTGAACGACAAAAGCAACCCAGCTAGAGTGAACACGTAAGGCGACAAATGAAACTTCCTCGACGCAAGTCGCACCGCAAACGCAGCGACTGTGACAAACAACCCGTCTTGAAAGGGTCGAAAGACGGACAGCCAGCCTTTAGAGGAGAACAAGGTGCTCGACAAAGCCGATGCTGTCGCGACGCAAGACCAGCTGTACGCTCAAGTGAGTGGATGGAGCTGGGACGATGTCGGGCGCACCATACAATGGGCGATTTGGTGCCGACGGCGATTCTAATATCTTTTGAGTATCAGAGATGACTGCCCAACGGCCCACGTCGTGAGGGGATGCGCACCGAAGCTCGTTCCGTTCCGATGTAGTCAAGTAGATATAACCCGCGAAAGACGAGGTTCGGTGTGTCGTCGATGTCTCCCAGTCTTTCCCAAACACACCGTCTTTAGTCAAGCGTAATCCCGTTGGAGTGGACAACAGTAAACGGGTTTCGAGTACGATTCAGGTTCCCTCACGTATACGTTCAATTGTCCCGCCTTTAGATAAACGGCGTGAAGTCCTGCGACGCGTTGAAAGTTCCGTTCAGCTGCTTTCGTCTACGAGAAGTGTTAATGGACTCGAAAGGCAGGTAGCAGAGCGATCATGGCAACCCACTGACAGTGCTGCTTCGGCGCGTCTGGTAGGATGCGTTCCCGCCGATCGTATAGCACCCTTGCCAGGTTTTGCTGGCTCGTTCTGTTCGTCGTGCGGCGAAACGTTCTGCTGTTGTTCCCCGACCGTCCTCGGTTTTGAACGTCGATAATGTCGTCCCAGATGTAGATGGATTGACGCAAACTATTATGTTCCAGTTATGAGGACGTCGAGAGGACTTGAACGAGCTCTGATAGACTGTATTTTGCAGCGTATTTTGAAGACAGCGGTGGGCCTTGATGTTCCTTCAATTCTTGAATTCGTCGTCTGTCTTCTGAGTACTTTCTGGTGTCGAGACGGTCGATAGCAAGTTTCGCGATTTGTGACGCATCACCAGCGTCTTGGTGTCTTACACCGACGACCTTTGCGGCCAGAAGATGACGTCCGCCTCGCGCTCATTCCTTGCCGGCTCCTCTCGAGCAGACGACGACTCCTCTCAAAACGGGTTTTGATTAGAGTCGCTGCCTGTGCGGTGTGGGTCGGGAAAGAATTGCCGGGGAGACATGGAACCCCGCGAGTGTGTTGGAGACTGCATGCGCCAGCCGCTCACGTCGTCGGCACCAAATCGCCCGTTTTATGGTGCGCCTGGCCACCAGATATCGTCCCAAGTTCCATCCACTGACTTAAGCGTACAGCTGGCCTTCCTTCGACGGCTGCGACTTTATCGGGCCCAGTCCAACCTGCCCGTCTTTCGATCGCCAGCCAACTGCATGAATGCAGACGGGGCCCGTGCTCCGGTTCCTTCCAGCGGTTGCACCCGCATCTCTCCCGAGTGCAGCGAGACTCCCGAAACGGCCTTTGGCCAGATTCTCTGCCTTTGACGACACCCTGAGTTTCGTCTTTGGCGATTGTTGCACAAACTGGAGTACTCTGGCACGCTACGAGCATCAGTGAGCATCCTTTCGCGACGCGCCTCCGATACTCAACATACGTTAGCATGCATGTTATCACCACCGAACCGTCCTTTGCTTGGTACGCCCAGTCAGCGGACATTTTGCGAGTTCCATCCATTTACTCGAACGTATAGCTGGCGTTACGACTGCGTAGACCCGCAACTACTCGGTAGCGGTTGGAGCTCGGCGTCGGCGAAAACGAGGACAAAATCCTGGATGACACATGACGCGCCACAAACTTTGCTTGTTGACGACTGCGTGGTCTGGGGCGGAGAATACCTTGGAGCGCATCCTGCGTGAGCAGGCGCTGAGGAGGACATCCCGGTTAACCCTCTCCCGTCGTCGTCAGCGCAGTCAGCGGCCGCCTCTGGCCACAACCCCGACAGAAACCTTCGCCGCTCAACGTGCGTAACTCCTTCGTCAGCAGAAGATCGCACTGACGCCGCTCTGCTAGGCTTATTACTCCAGGCTTCCTGGTAGAACCATTGGGTCCCAACCACACGGATTAAGCTTGCGAACTCTAAGTGGGTTTTTGTTCATTCATTTCCCCCATCGTGCTGCGGCTGTCTCCTCATATGCTATAGGTTCTGCTCCGCCATATCCCAGGCCTCTGCCCTTCCTGCCGTCGTAGGCAGGATACCTGTCGCGCAGAGAACGAGCTGTACTTCAAGAACTCTGTCGATTTCAATCCGAGCCACATCGAAAACCGTTGCCGCGAAAGGTCACTCTGAGTATTCTTGCGTAAGTTCACTTTCCTTGGCGGTCTTTCTTTCTTTTCCGGTTTTTGATCTTTTCTTCTACCAGCTACGGCATCTCTTTTCTTGGGATGGTCATCCCCGGAGACGTGCTCGCAGTCAGGATTCGGTGTGGCGGCGGGAAACTCCTCGACTACTGGGTGGAGATCCGACCAAGGATCGCCGGAGCAGGGGACCCGACGCCGACGCGCATCTGCTTGCCGTGTAGGGCCGACCCCTCGTGAAGGAAAACCGGGAAGAGAGGACCGTCCATTTCGGCAATATCAAGGGCCAGGCGATTCGTCCCCGGTACACCGGCATGGACCTAGTCCGATGCGAAGGACCGCAATCTTCGTTAATCTCCATGTACCCTGCTTCCACTCGCGGTCGTCACCCGAAGGCACGAGCATGAAGGGTTTCCATCCAGCAAGGCTCTGTGTGCCTTTGCAGGCCAGTCTCGGAGTGCTCGGCTCTCGCGTCCGTCTCCGGTGTGCTGCACATCTGCACTTCATGAACGACAGGATCACGTCGAGCATAATGTGCACAACTGCTAGACGTGGGCACCTGCATCTCCAAGACCTTTGCCGAGGCCGCGGGGCGCGAGGTCCGTCGACATCGCTCACGAGCAGGATTGTTCACTTTTACGTCGAGGCCAGTCTCTTTCGTGTTTATCCTCTCATTTTTGTCGTTCTTATTTGATTGGCAGGTCAGCAATATGTTTGCGCCTGCGAACTTGTTGCGCTCCAGACAACGACGACCAACCAACCTCTTCGACTGGCTCGACATCGCGAAGGCACGTGACTCGTCAGCATCTGTCCCTTCTCTTACTGACGCATTCTTCCAGCTGAGCGAGAGGTTCAACGTCGTGCAGGTCAAAGGAACTCCTCGCGATATGGTCAAGGAACATTTTGCGCACACAGCAGCAGCAGCAGCAGCAACTGCGCCACGGTCTCGCTCCCGAGTAATGACCTGCCGGTCCGGTCTCCCTCTCTTTGTGCTGCTGTGCTGCCCTTCCATGCCCGTGAATTTTTTTTTCTGCTTTGCTTCACTTTTCCTCTAACGTGTGGACAGACTCGTTGAAGAAGATCATCTGTACTTGCTCATCGGAAATTACATTCCCAACCCAATCGCCATCTCACTCGTCGCGACCAAGAACTACGCGCAATTCACCTACCCCCCAATCTCGCCGACATGGCGACGGGACCCCTCCAGGCCACGTTCGACCCACTCAGCCGCATCTGCACCACCAACTTGTCCTGAACACCAGTCCGAGGACAAGGCGGAGACTGCTGAAGCTTCGGCTGTGGCACCGGTTGCTGCTGGCCCCTCCCCTTTCTTCCCCGTCGTGGCCATGCCGCTCAAGGCCCTAGACGTTCCGGCGATCATTGTCGCTAAGAAAAAGCAAGAGGCAGAGCAACGAGGTGCCGTGGTGCAAACCGTCAAGGACTCGGGCCTCGTTTGGTGGCAAGTAGACGCGCTGCAGAAGAATACCCTCGGCGACCCTCAGTTCGCGTTCTCGCGGCATCGGAGAAAGGCGAAGAGACCTTCCGGTCGCGTGGCTTGGGAGTGCATTGGCACCAGGCACACGAGCTCGCTTAGCGAGTGCACAACTAGCACATGTCGGGGCTCGGATCGGTGCGCCCAGGCAACATCGCCGAAGAGAGCTGGGCGACGAGGGCATCCCGCGCATGTTCGACCCGCTCAAGGCCCGTGGCTTCTCCTCGTCGTGGAACTAGGCGCACCAGGACCTGCTGCTCTTGTCGCGTCGCAACCGATAGCGTCGGCGCCGCTCGTTCTCCCAGCCCCGGTGCCCACAAGTCGCCATTCCGACCGTCTCGGCCGATTTGCTGCAACTGGAGTACAACTCCAACTTGATTGGTGTCTACCTTGCTATCCTCACCGATATCGCGCCCGTTCTGGAACAAGAACATCCTGGGAGATTATCACATCCTCTCGCGTTACAACGACGTCGGCCACCAGTGCTTCCAGTCGATTTACTACCACTCGCCGTGCCTTGGATCGTGGTTTGGGCCGACTTCGTTTACCTCTCAACTGTAACAGGACGGCAGCAGGAGCTGTGTATGGACGAATGTACCGCGCGTGCCTGAGATTTAGTAGATGATTATGTATGACCTCTGAGTGTATCCGGGGTTAAACCCACGGACATCCAGCGGTTGTCCCAGGGATATCCTGGGACTGATGCAAGAAACTTGGCTAATAGCTGGCCCTCGGAATTGCGCCCGACGGTAGACTTCCGAGAACTGCCCTTAGCAGGTTGTTCTCAGGGCTTGCGAGGACGATCCCATGTGAGCGGGGTTGCATCGGAATCCCGCTAACGTGAGCCCCGCGAGGAACTGAGATTTCCATTCCAGTGAATTCGAACTGTGCGATAAGCGCCACAGCTTTCTATCGCGATAGAACCCAGAGATGTCCCGAAGACTCTCCCGGGACGTCTTCGAGCGCGGCCAACAAACTTGGTCGGCTCAGAAATCGACGCGGGGTTGGATAACGCCGAAGCCTGACCAGAGATCTGCCCCAAGGCTATCCCCGTACTCCCGCGCTATGCTGCGCATGCCCATTCTACGCTGCCTGTTTCTTGTAGGGACCGTTGCGCAATTCCTTTCCTTTCCTTTCGAGAGTGTGAACGATGGGCTCCACTCGATTTCAGCACGACCGTCAAAGCCGCTCACATCGGGAGGAAACGTGCAGAAGCTCCTCATGTGTGTCTCGCGGGGTTCACTTGGTGTCGGCGGGCGATCACGACAGTATCCCAGGGATGTCCCCAGCGCTGTCCCCGGATATCCCAAGGCCGTGCCAGGGCTGATGCAACAACGGTTTTGTCGCACGAGCCATCCTTTGGGGTCCTTCTTGCCAGGATCCCTCAGACAACCCGTGACTGCGCCCAACGACAAAGTTTCGAGAACTGCCCTTACAGGGGTTGGTCTCAGCGCTTGCGGGGACGATGATCCGACGATCCCATGTGAGCGGGGTTGCATCCCGCTAACGCCAAGTGAACCCCGCAAGGCACCGCCAGTTCCTGTTGCCAGGATCCGTCAGACAACCCGGGACTGCGCCCAACGACACATTTCCCTCCGAGAACTGCCCTTACAAGATTCTTCTCACCGCTTGCGCTGAGCGGGGACCTTACGCTGAAAAAGTGGGGTTTCACATTTGGTTCTATTTGACTATTCATGCTCATTGGCCAATAGCACGGCGTATCCACCTGTTCACAACGGTTGAGGCACCTGCGCGAGGATCTTCGAATTCTGGGAGCCGTCACGACCTGCATTCGCAGTGCATTCAGCATCCCGTGGTCTCGAAGATGAGGCGGCAGACAACACTCACCGTCCCGATCGCCTTTGCGACGCCCAGCCCCGCGCACGTCTTGTTGTTATCGCCGACACTGCGCGCGCGTCGACGGTCGTATCACCGAGCTCCGTGGTTTCTTCCGCAGCTCTCCTTGATCAGGTGCACGTACGAACCACACTACACCGTTCGTGAGACTAGGTCATGAGGGAAGAGCAAGAAAGACGAACGAGTCGTGCAGTAAGCTGCGCCGCAACGGGGCAGCAA
Source organism: Mycena chlorophos (assembly GCA_014461115.1). Lineage (NCBI taxonomy): Eukaryota > Fungi > Basidiomycota > Agaricomycetes > Agaricales > Mycenaceae > Mycena > Mycena chlorophos. The sequence goes on along the minus strand of JACAZE010000034.1, from coordinate 121,777 downwards.
TTCCGTCTGGAACGCGTTGACCATAACCTCCATACTGCGATTCAAGATATCGAGGTCCGTTTCGTCGGGCGAGCTTGAGCAGGTCTGTCGGCAACATATTGAGCAAGACCCGAGCAAGAAGCAAAAGTGAAGACGGACCCTGAATGACCTTGCCAACCTGCGGCGCGACTGCCTTCTTGACTGCAAACAAGGATAGTATCATCAGTAGCCGCAGCAGCAAAACCCTACCAATGCTAAACGCACCAGACTCGTGAAGCACAATAAGCTCCGTAAGCGCTAGTGCCGCCTGTACGTGGACGACAAACTCGGGGTCGTCGAGCCCCGCCGCGATCGCGCGGAAGTTCGCATTGAGGTTCTACGGGAGAAAGAGCCAAAACGCGTCAGCATCGTGCAAAACATCACAAAAAGGCAAATCGCATACCTCCTCAGAGGACCAGGTGAGCCCCTCCTTGCTGACGGTCCCGATGACCTCACATGCCTGGAAACACGAGTATCAGCAGCTAGTCCCAACCACGTTTTACGTAGCAGAAAAGGAAAGAGTACGCACAATGGCCCTCAAGTAAATCTCGGGTCGTCCAAACTCGGGCGTCAAAAACTGCAGGATAAACTGCTCCATGTTCGGCGCGACGTCGGGATGGCGCATAATCCATGGGCCGATGCAGCGGTCCTGTTAAGGGCACCAAAACGTTGCGGGGCAGAGGTGTTCCTGCGGACGAAGAAGGGGCACGTGAGCATCGGGAGAAAAGCATGAAGAACGAAAGCAGGGCCGAGAAACGCAGGGAAAGGCAAAGCGCGATGTCGGGCACGAAGAACGGGATGGAGGAAGTAACTCACAAGCGCAAGATCCCATTCACAAAGCCTAAAATCGGTAGGAAGCTGGTCTTGGCGCGGTTGCTCGCAAGGGAGAAGAGGAACATCGTCGCGGCAGATACTGGCGTCGCGAAGGACTCGTACTCGTCTATTGCGAAACATTAGTGAGTGTAACTAGCGCAAGAAAATGCGAAGGTTGTGCGCCAACGAAACAGATCGCTCACCGACACTCATCCTGACGTACTCGATGGGTCGCTCTCCCAGAGCTGCTGCCGCGCAGGTTGAACGAGAGCTGCGGGAACACGAAGCTCTCGACGAGCGTCTGCGCGTGCGGCTTGAGAAGGGTCCATGTCGATTTGGGCTTGATACTGCGGAAGCGTCGAGTCAGTCGTCAGCTACGCAGGCGCAAGCGCCGGGAAGCGCACCCACCACTCAGTGAAGAACGTAAAGACGTGATACTGGCACTTCTTCGGGAGCCACGCCGTGCCTGATACATAGAGATCGACCTGGGGGAGGCAGATGGCGAGGATCTCGGGCGCAAAGACGTGACAAAGTGTTGCGCGAAGGCCATATACTCGTCCTGCATGGCGCTGGGCAGCTGCGACGGGTTGCCGAAGCTGAAAGAACGTTAGGTCTCGTATAACAGAGACAGGCATGCATGGGGAAACGCACCGATGGATGAGCCTCTCAAAGTCGCATATGCCCACTTCTTTGCGCGCCACCACTCGCTGCGTTGCCTCTCCTCCTCGTCCTCAGGCACGGCCGCCCTGCGGATTTGGAGGTTGATGACGGCGAAGAAGAGCTGGCCCCAACGGACAATGCTCTCAGCGCTCTGCTGGTGGGCGCTAAAGCATACGACAATGCTCGTCTTCTACGTTCCGAGAATGAGGTGCAGCATCGCGGGGATTGTGTCCTGGCCGGTGGTAGGCGGCGTCTGCATCATCTGCGTCGCGATTCCGACTAAAGTGGGGAAAAGGTCCGCGATGACCTTGGGCATGGTGTTGCCTTTTGCCGGAACCGGCGCAGAGAATGGGTGATTGGAGGAGGAAGACTGCGAGGGTGTAGGTCGAGTGGACGCGATTGTTGAGCGAGACCGAGCAGGCTTGGCACGTGGCACTGGCGAGAGTAAGGATTGGCGAGAGGAAAACGCGTCGAGGGGACGTACAGGTCAATGTTCTCGGCGCGTCGAGGATCTGCGGCAACGCAGTCACCATCCTTGGCTCGTTCCCGACCTACATCCGTCCCGACCGTCAAACGACGCGCAAAGGAGAGCCACCGACAGGCACTTGCATGATTTGGAGCTCGGCGGCACGACGGGCATTGGGGTTGGGATTGAGCGTCGAGGGGAAAAGAATGGAGAGGGTTTGGAGACCCATAGCTGGCCGTCGTCATCAGTGCGATGCGGACGGCGATGAGCACACGTAGCAAGGTAGCTACCTGTGGCAGGGCGGTGCTGAGAGAAGAGGTCGTGAGGGTCGGAGGCAAGTACAATTTCTTCGGAAGTCACACCACTCTTTCCGCAGCTTGAATTATGGAGTTGGTGTTCGGCGGCGGTTCCCTCCCAAATGAGCACAGAGTACTGAGCAGCGATCCACGTCGATTTAACGCGTTAGAACTCAAGCCAAGGAAGATCGCTCCTAGCAAAGCTAGGTGATAGGTAACCACAGCTGCAGGCACTCCTAGGCTTCCATGCAGAAAGCTACGGATTCTGGTCAGCATTCCCATGGTAATTCCCATGGACCATTCCCATGGACAGCCCGACCCGTAGGTCCTTTACATGAACCTGCGGGTTGATTTATGGACCCCGCGGGTTATCTTGGGACGCGGGAGGGTCTTTTGGTGACCTGTGGATCTTTTCTGGCCGACAGGTTCGTTCGCTTACCGGCAGGTTATGTAGTGTGCCTTTCGGTTGTCTATATAACATGGATTACTTGAAAAGACCTGTGGGTCGGTTAGAAAACCTACGGGAGACCTCGACTCGCAAATGACCCGTAGGATCATCTGGTGATCCTACGGGAGGAGGCGCGGAAGTGACCTGCCCGCAGGTTGGTTTCTTCTCGTCCCGCGGGTGAGCACCGGAATTCAACCTGTGGGTCATCAGCAACATCCACAGGTTTTTCTAGTTATCCACAGGTCGAAGACGTCCTGACAGGCCGCAGGACAACTTTCGACATCAAGTGCCGCTTCCTTTCTGCCATGAGCACGGTCCTCGAAGCCGCCAATGTGCTCTTCGCCTCACGCACGCGGTTCCGCACTGTGTTGCTCGTTGTCTCAGTGCTCTACCGTCTTTCCAACTACATTCATTTCCTGACCACACCGATGGTTCCGATTCCTGCCAATGTTGTCGACTTTCTGTCCGCCGCCGTTCTCCAACACTCCGACGACCCGAAAACCGAGATCCAACAACTTTGGGGCTTAGTCCGCCAGGATCCGGAAGATTGGAAGGAGCTGCTTTTAAACTCGGCCGTGGACTCAGATGAGCTGTTGCGGGAAAGTGGGCCGACGCACGGTCTCGGTGCGTCCTTGTGGAAAACAGGTGGCCGTCCTGATACCCTATAGGCGCAGAAATGCTCTGTCCCCCGCACACGCAATGTGTAGAGGCGACGTGTCCAAAGCGCGGAGCCAAGCTCGGAAATCTGTACGCTACGCAGTGTCGGATATTCACTCTCCGTCGGGGTGTCCTGCCCGCTCGGAATATCTCCGCGGCGTGTCGCTGTGTGTCACCTTTTTCCTTCCGTACTTAATAGCTGAACTCGTCGGGCATAGATTGCCAAACCCGCTATCATTATGCATTTTCTGTGAAGCGACCGAAAGAAGCCGAGTCGAAACGTGTCTACTACGAGCGGCCCCTGCCCTACGTTCATGCTCAAACCGCGGCCTACGTAGAGGATAGCCTATGTAGATTCTTTGAGAATCTCATATGCTCCGCTCAGTAAGTGGTCTCTTACCATTGCTATGAGTTATTTTAACCATTTTTAGTGCGCCGACCACCAATCTGGCTCGGTCGTACAACTCTGACCTCGGCCGCACCTCCACGATGATGAACACCCGACTTAAGAGCGATATCTCCCAGAGCTTGGTCATGGACGCGGTCTTCCTGCATGCGTTGCTCCGCCGCGCCCGGCGCTACAGTCCCCAGCTGGAGCTCACCCACCGTGGAGACAACGAGCATCGATTCGACACGGCGATGGACGCGTACAACCTGCTCATGTCCGGCACCGGGCAGCCTCAATATGCGCACGCCTGTCTGGATTGCTTCAAAGTATTTGAAGACCCTGTTACCGGCGAGCTGAGTGAGGGTTCACCGTCTTTTAGCCAACAGCTACTCAACGCGCGCTCAGGTTTCATTCGCGGCGGGACGACGGACGGTGTTACAATTGGCCATCCCCGCTGCCGCATTGAAAAGTGCCGCAACCCGCTCGAGTCTATGAAGGACAAGCTCTGTACTACGCACGCACATCTTGCAGACCGCTGTTTGGCCCATAACTGCGAAAACAAGGCGCCCCGAGGTCATATCACGTGTAGTATACCCGCTCACCGTGCTAAAGAGGAAGAGCACAAGCGTGCTGCGGAGCCAGCTTTCTTGGACCTGGATCGCCGCCTCACCAAGGACGGCGTCTCGACACAGACGCCGCGGCGCAAAGCCACCTCGACGTCCACCCAGCACCGTTCTACTCCGTCAAAGCGCTCTGGGCCAATCAAGCTGGACCTGACGCGTTTTTGGACCCACAACGACCAGCTGTTCATCCTCTGCTGCGGCGTTATCATCTCACGGACAACGTTCTACCACGACGAAGGGGTTTCTTCCGTTGCAGTAAGTTTACGTTCTCTTCCCTGCTCATGCACTTACGCCTTGAAGCAATTCCTCATCAGCACCTTCCCTAAACCATGGTTGTTCCCGACGCACAATTTCTATGACCACGCATGCGGTTTGTTGCAGCATCTCCAAACCCCGGTCAATGCTGCACTCTTCAAGTTGTTTGAGTGTGTACGTTTGGTTGTTGATGTCTTCCATGCCCTCCACCACCACAAGGACGACGGTGAAACCTTCTGTAATCAGAACACCAACCCAGCACTTTGTCCCGAGCTGCACGATGTTGCGGAGGGTAAATGGTTACTCAACTCGTCTATCGCGGAGCAGACAAACGTGTGGTACGGTGCATTTCAGCCGATAACGCGTGAAATGTCAGCATTCAGGTCTGTCTGTAGCTTTGTCCTGCAATCTCTAAAATACTCACACACTCCAGATTCAACTTCTTTCTGGATGAGATGATCATGTTGCGCAATGAGTGGTTTGTAGGAGAACTGGGGAAAAATGGCAAAATGCCGTTTACGCTGGATTTTGAAGCGGCCAAACAACAGTGGATGTCAAATAATACGAGTACATAGAGTGTATATTATACAGCTTGTGCAACGGCTGGAGGAGGGTTGATGTGAGCTTCTCGTGCACGCAGATTATTACGTGCCAACCGGCGTCTGCGCCCAGCAAGAGCATCTTTGCGGCGCGTATCTTTATGTGATCCTCGGGAAACAGCCTGACCACTGGCCATGCTGCTGCGGCTGGGAACACTCGTCCCATGCTCATGTTGCCCATTGAACACCCTGGAAAACATGAGCCGAAATAAAAGAAGCAGAAGAAGCATACCAAACCATATTCACAACCGTCTCAACACGAATGCCCCACCGGAGGTAGTAGAAGTCGAACTCGCCTGGCTTACAGCCCGATTTCTCGAGCTGCACACAGGGCTGGAGCTCTCCGCCCTTGAAGTCCTTCTCCTTTGCACTGGCGTCGTCGTCGAGATGGATCGGGGCCATGAAGTTAAAGCAATAGTACATATTACCGATGGCGCTGCCCAAACGTGACATACCCGACCGCTCAGCGAGCTCGTTGGTGATCAAGCGCCGGCCCGGAATGAGCGACCGGCTCACAACCTCCATGATGTGGGCATCCTGGCAGCACATCAGCTTGCAGACCCAAGAGTGTCAGCAGTAGACGAACCTGAGCAACCTTAAAGGCACTGGCAATGCCCTCCGGCGTGTTTACATCCTGCTTCGCCGTCAGGCCCATCGCCTGCATGGCTGAACCTCCTGTAGGTGCCGCTTCTCCGAGAGGACCAGCCATTTTTCCGTAGCCAAGCTTCTGGAATGGTAAGCCCCGCTTCACACCGAAGGTGCAGAGTTCGACCGCGTCCTGTCGAAGAATGTCCAAGACGGGTTCGGAGAATGCCTGGTAGCGGGTACCACCGACCTGAGAAGAGAAGTGAGCTCTTTTTCATGTGTCAACCATCCGGCATACCTGCTCGCGTCGCTCTGCATCAATCATTATTGTCGTATCGGTCTGGCACCCACGCGCAAACACGTCGGGTCGCGGGCGTATGACGACAATCGGAAACCCAAGGTCCTTCTCCATGGTCCAGTCAGTTTCCTCACCCTGGGAAGCAATGAGCATGAACGAGAGAAAAAAGGGCAAAATATGAACACACACCTCGACCAGACATGGTAGTCTATCCTCTGGAGGCGCGTCGGTCATCGCACGCCCGCGAACAGCGGCAAGGCGATCGTGAGGCTGGTGGAATACCCAAAGGTAGCGGAGGCAGTGGTCGACTGGTCGCAGCTGGCGACAACGGGGGCAGCCCGATCGACTCTGGGGCGCTGCGTACTGTGCTTGCGGGCCTGGCTGCAGATGTTCCGGTTCCGGAAATGCCGACGGCACCGCGAACTCGGCCCACTTGACATCGCCTTCGTCGGGAACGGGATCGACACGGGCCTTTTTGCTGCGACCCGGTGGTGGGCCCTTGGCGCGCTTTCCTGCAGCTTCGGCATCGCGCAGCTCCTCGGAGTCGGAGGACGACACATCGGAGGCAGAGGCAGAGTCGACCGCCACGACGTTCGTGAGCGTGGGTGGATCTAGTGAGACAGACACCGCTAATCGATGTTCGAGCGCTTCTGCGCCGCTTTCTAGAGCAAGCTGGCGGTATTGAGCTGGATGAAAGACTGACCGCTCGACGAGTTGGGTCAGCCGGCGGAGTTGGTGGGATAGGCGAAGCAAGAGCGCGAAGGTAGGGTGGTAGATTCGGCCGCGCTCATCGGGTTTCTTGAAGAAGGTGGAACTACACAGCTGCGAGTATATCAACTCAGCTTTGGCGTTTGTCTGTCTAGATTAAGACAATTTCCACGAATAAACGAAGGAAAAACGTACCGGAACTGGGTACTTTTCCCGTAGTTGAGGATTTTGCTGAAATTTTTGCTCGACCATGGCTCGGAGCCCCCCAGTGTCCCAGCACTGTACGAACGCGAACTCGCTGGCGAACAGGAAGATGTGAAGCGGCTCCGCTCGTAGGCAGAGCAACTCGGGGAATTGGCCCAGAAGCTGGAGGAGGGCCTTGGCGTTGTGCGGGCGGAACTTGGGCCATTGTGCAGGGGGTGGAGCAGGCACCGGCGGGAGAGTGATACCCGCATGCTTGAGCAGGTCATCGAGGAGTATGCCGATAGTGGTCGGCCAGTCGCTATATCGGTAGCTGTTGGCAAGGGTGTTGTTGAGAATCTCGAGGCCCGTACCCCGATGCATGAGCCGCTGAAGTGTTCGGTGAGTGGAGTGCTCTACGGAGCCAGTGAGTCGGGAACACGCTGCTCCGGCCAGATGCACATACCGCCATGACGGGGTAATACGTTTTTGCTCGTCGTGGCGACGCGGCAATGAACTTGAGGACCTGCATAGCTTTGATGAAGGACGGTAGGTCGCGATCCGCCTGAATAGTTAAGTTGCCAAATCCAGACTGTTAGGATGAGAGATGCGGACCTCTGGCGTATCGGGACTGAAGCTGATAGTAGCAATCCTGTCGATGTTGTTGAAAAACTGCTCCTGCTCGGGGCGTGTGGTGGGCAGGTCCGGGTCTGGCCGGCGCGTGTATTTCTTGTGGGAGACTCGACGCGGTGCTGGAAAGATCCAGCGCGGCTCGGAATCTTCCTCCCATTCGTCTTCACCGTCAGGTTCCGCCTTGACCAGGGACAGACGTGAGCGGAGCACGCTCTGTCGAAACTCGAGTCGGTAGTCATCTTCTTCTTCCGACTCGTACAGCACGTCGTGATCCACGACGTTGCCTTCGTAGTCGTAGACAAACAAGGGTTCGTCTTCGGCCGAGTGGCCAAACACATTGGTTTCACGGGAGGGAATGGGGCTACGATCCTGCCAAAACCAGTCCGGTGAGCATGACGAACCGGAACACTGAGCCAGGACGTACGCGGAGTTCCAAGAGTCGATTGAAGGTCTCCAGCAATATAGTAGCCAACGTTGGCTCCAGCAGCCGCAGTGTTTCTCGGTCCGTAACGAGTTCGGCGTTAGGACACCGGTAGCGAAGGATTTCAAGATGTCCTTCTGCAAGGACACGGTGAATGTCGTCGCAGAGGTCGCGCCAGGCGAGGAAAAAGTCGCCAATGCGAAATATCCATGCCACTCGCAGACGGCGGCACTGGAAGCATTTCAGGGTGGCTACTTCGCTCAGTAACTGAACCCATTCACCTCGTTCTCTGACCGGATAACCTCGGCAATGACAGCCTCGCGCGCGTTGGTGAAAGTCCCGCGCCGCGGTTCCCGTCCAGCCACTTCAAGAATCCACAGAACGGTGGGCGTTGAGCACTGGCCAAGTCAGCCTTTGGGCTACGCTGTCGCGGTGTGGCGAAATACGTTGGTGGGCACGGTTGGATGGCAGAGAAAAAGTCGAATCGCTCGGGGTCCATGGAAGGTGGAACGGAGAGTGGACACGTGCGAAAATACGTAAACTTAGACAGGATCCTGGGGATATCCCCGACCTGTCCGAGCGATATCCCACGACCTGTCCACGGTTCTGCCGCAGCCCGCAGGCCTAGGAGCCATCCCTTGGGGTGCTTCTTGCCAGGATACTACGCCCACCGACCAACTTTCGCGAACTGCCCTTAGACGATTGGTCTCAGCGCTTACGGGGACGATCCAATGTGAGCGGGGTTGCATCCCGCTAACGCCAAGTGAACCCCGCAAGGCACCGAGCGGCGAGAGTGAGTGACATCAGCAAATTTGCAGAGTCCTGATTTGAGATCGCCAGTGCTGAATCATCTGCGCCCGCGCCGACCGCCTGGCCAGAAAGCCGCCCGCAGGCTCGCCACTGACCTGCGATCACCTTCTCTCACGACCGCGTCGCACCTGGGCCCGTGCTTGCCGGGACAGCGCTCGCCGAGCGGCTCCTGACCTGTTTGCAGGTAGCTGGCGTTCATACGGGGCAGGAATGGGGCAGCTGCCGTGGGTCCAGGGCTTCCAGGGGTTGCTCAGCGCAGCTAGGCTCGCATGCAGGATGGACGAGAAGGAGAAAATAAATAGCATTCGAATTTATGTGCGCATCGCAGCTACTGCTCCTCGTCCTCGTCACCTTCCATAGCCGCCTGTTGAGCCCAGAGATCCTCGGTGGACGCTGCAGCTGCGGCACCGGCATCGCCGTCGAATGTACCGGATTGAAACGCTTTCCTAATAACAAACATGAGTCTGGATAGGAAACAAGAAAGACCACGCACTTGTTCCACCAAGCAAGCAAGCAAGTCCTCGAGTCGCTGCTGTGCTCTGCTTCCCGGGACTGTGTCCTCCAAGTAATCTACGAGGAAGTCGTACATTCCGGGCAGGCTAACACCGTGAAACTATTCGCGCCAGCGGCCGCAGTCTGAGAGAGCAAAATAAAGCTGTAAGGCATTAGTAACAAGCCAAAACGCACTTCGACGACGCACCATGACCGCCGTGTACGCGATGGTCCGGGGCGGAACGACTCCATTGAATGCCAGCAAATCGGCGACACTCTTGCGGACAGTGCGCGACGTGTCCTCTACCGGCGCTGCATTCTCGGTTTCTTCTTCCTGCTCGGCATCCGACGCCACGAAAAATGCACGCCAAAGCTGTCCAACTGGTTAACAACGCGACGAGAACCGAATCACAACTCACGTTGACGAGCAGCGGGCTTTTGAGGAAGCCCTGTTGGACGTTGGACGTGTCCCCGGTATAATCTTCGTAGAAGGCCCGAATGTAGTAGTTGGGAGCGAGTTTACGGAGGTTTCTTCGCAGGTCTAGACGAACACTGGTGGCAGGAATGAGCAAGAGTGGGTACGTCACAAGATGCCACGCACCTTTATTCCGACCAGTCGTCAATAATCGACGTGCTCAAGCCACCTTTTATGTCGTGGGTTAGCCCTCGCACACTACGTGTCGCCGGATTCAAGATGGGTGCTCGGCCAGCAAGCTCGACCTCCCGTCCTTCGCTCGATGGTTTTCGAGGGCGTGTGGTCAAACTTCGTTTGCGCCCTTCTGGAACTTGGCAACATGAACCCAACGCGCAACATAACCCAGCAGCACGACGTACCACCGCGAACCATTCCTTATTGCCAATCTTGCTCTCAATCTGCGGCGCCAGGCGCTTGAGAGCCGTGTAGGCGTCGACATTGCGCTCGTTCCTGTGTGGGTGAGTTACGAGGTGCCTACGCGTTCTTAATCACTACTCACCGGCGCTTTTCTGTCAACAGTGCCTTTTCCTCTGCCGTCAAGTTCTTCGTGAAGCGATTGAACCCGGGGTCAGCAAAGGGCTCCTTCACATACTCGCGTGCGTCGACGATGCTGTGTTGGATCTCTCCAAACATCATCGCGACCTTGCGTGCACCCCGGCCCACTTGGCTAACAGACGAGCTTGTCCCGGCCCTGCAACGAGGTAAGTGGGTTGAAGAAGGACAGGATAGATCGAGTTGTTAACTGCAGAACGGGATGGTCCAAGCACTTGCGACGAACGTCTGGTCGACAGTGACGACGACGGAGATTGGGACCGACGACGGTGACGGGACCGTGAACGAGATCGGTACCGTTGAGCGGTCCGCCACCCATAGCGGGAACGGCGACGAGGCGATCGAGAACGGGAGCGGTGACGCCGACCGCGGGACCTCGAACGGGAGGAACGACGATGGGGAGATGTGGATGAGAGAGACGACGAGGATCTACCGGGGCTGCGACCGCGCGTGGCAGAGGACGAGGAGGGTGTCATGTTTAGACGAGTTCACGTTGGTGGAGGTTCGGGGCAAGAGGTAAATCCAACCACTTCCCTTTTATAGGACCGAGACTCATAAACAATCAACAGACTGCATTGCGACGCGCCTTTACTTAGGATTTGCGTGATCGCCTCCTAATCAATGAAATTCCTTTTCTGCGCACGTGCCAGGCGGCGTCCTCTTTTGGGTTCTCTCCTCAGCGTTCAGTGCACTTCTGTGCGCTTTCCGATGCGTCGTGCCGTTGGCCGTCGTCGACTCGTATTTTTTCTTTATCTTATCGTGCTACTGATGGTGCTTTGTCGAGGTATAGGCTGCAATGTCGACCCACAAGATCCTGCTGCGCAAACCCGGCACCACAATACATGCACCAAGTACCAGAAGTATCTCGAGGCGCTGTCCATGTCCGCCGATACTATCGACGAAGCCGCGGGGCCGTCAAGCCAGCCAATTGGAGCAGCGGCAAGACGCCGACAGGGTGCTTTATCGCGCAAGGGAATCCGCCCACCACCAGCGAAGGCTCCGCCAGCATTATCTATTCGCAAAATCCGGCTTCTTGGACCGCGTACAGAGCTTCAGCCGGTATGTTTGATTTTGTTACAAGTCCTGCTCTGTTAACACGCTTGATTAGTCGACGCAGTCGAGCGTGGCTCTACCGCAGCCTCTATCGGACGCAGATTCAGGCCTCGGAGATCAGGGAATGGAACATATGCAGGTCGACGACGACACGGTCCCTGATCGGCCCCTTCCACCGCGCCGACGTCGACAACCAGTTCGATACCACGACCGTCTTCCGGAAAGGGTGATGGGCATCGACGCGGCGGACCAGGTCCCAGCACAACCCCACGAGCAGCAATCGTGCGAGCAGTCGAGGCGTACCGTCGTTTGGTTTATGGCGCGCCTATCTACATCGGCCGACCTACGATCCCGATCCACTCTTATCAGATGCCGACCTCTCCAACGAGCACGCGTCGGAGGAGCGGGACCCAACTCCTGCTGCTGTACCATCCACTACGACTCCGCTACTTAACACGTCCGTCTCCCTGCTCATGAACTGGCACAACAACGGCAACGTCTTGAAGTCGGCAGGGGAGCTGAATGCCCTCGTCAACGACGTGATTCTCGACCCGGGTTTCAAGCCATCAGACCTCGCGGGCTTTACAACAGCACGCGCAGAAAAGGCGGCGGACAAGGAAGCGGAGGCGGCCTTTCCCTGGGTGAAAGACTTCGAGGCCGCTGATGTCGAGATCCAGGTACCGTCCGGAAGCAAGGACGTGCCTCCTCGTATCTTCAAGGTTCCAGGATTACGATATCGTAGCCTGGTCTCCGTCATCAAGGCTGCGTTCATGGACCCTCTCGCTGCCCGTTTCCATCTTTCCCCGTTCAAACTCTTTCATCGACTTCCCAAGACCAACGAGGATGTGCGGGTCTATACCGAGCTGTACAACTCGGACGCGTTTATTGAGGAGGACGATCACATTCAACGACACGGCGAACTTCCACCGGACGACCCCGACTGTAAATTCGAGAAGGTCGTCGCCGCCCTCATGTTTTGGTCGGACTCGACCCATCTGGCCAACTTCGGCACCGCAAAACTATGGCCGGTATACATGCTATTGGGCAATCTCTCGAAGTACATTCGAGATATTGTTACGTCCGGTGCCGAGCACCATATTGCCTTCATTCCCTCGGTGCGTAGCGGTTTTTCTGAGCTTCTTCTGCTGATAATCGCGTTAGCTTCCCGACTTTGTACAAGACGCGCTGAAAGACTGGCATCCGCATTGGAGAACGCAGAAGAAGGACATCCTCACGCAGTGTCGCCGGGAGCTGATGCACGTCCTCTTGGACGACGAATTTCTGCATGCATACAGATACGGGATCGTGATCAAATGCGCCGACGGAAAGCTGCGACGAGTATACCTCGGATTTTCACGTATTCAGCCGATTATCCCGAGAAGTATGGCTCCTTTATGAAGCACTTTCTTCAGTTCTGACGTTCTCAGGGTTTTGTTGGCGACAATACGGGACGGGGGCTTATGCCCCTGCCCTCGCTGCTTGATCCCAAAGAAAGAAGTCCATCGTATGGGCTTCGTTCGCGACTTCAAGGCACGTTTGACCCAAGCGCGGCAATATATGTCTGCTGCTGTGGCGTCGGCGCGGGACTACATCTACCGGCAAGGTCTTGGTGTTGGCTCAACGAAAGTTGAAGAAGAGCTGAAGGCGACATCCTCCGTTCCCACCAATGTAGGTGTCCGTTCTTTCCCATTTGTATTTGGCTAATCTAGCTCAGAACGCATTTATTACGCGACTGGGACCCGATTTTGACCTTCATCGGATGCTTGTCGTCGACTTCATGCATGAAGGTCCGTTAGAGATGCTGGGAGCTACCTCCGTCGCAGTGCTTTCTGCACAGACTGCTTGGTGCTGAAGGCATTAGGCAGCCGTGACTGAGTCACTAAGCCAGACATAATTTGAACAACAAAAAAAGACAAAGAAGTCCCAGTTCCGGGCTACCGCCTTAAGCCTCCAAGGCGCAGCTTTTGCATGTTCTCGAGCTCGAAGCGGATTCCGTGATGGTGCGGAACGCGCGCAGCGGTGGACCGTCTCGTCCTTGACGGAGGAAGGAAACGACACGCCGCGGGGCAGCCGCGAATCACCCTCAACACCCGTCTGAGTCGATGCAGAGGTTGATACAGTTCACGCGCACAGTTCCGCGTTCGGTCTCGCTCGGCAGCAAGGGATGGAGGGCAGTGGCGAAGAAACGAAAGGAGGAAGGAATCAAGGATGGGTAGTGAAACACGGGAAAACACCCACAGCATATCCCTTCCTCTCGCCTCTCGCCTCTCGACGAGCATCGCGTGCGCCAGCGACGAGCTCCGCAGCGCCGACCGTTGCTAGTGCTGAAGCACGGATGAGCCTAAGCTGTTTGCGGCTTCGAAGATTCACGCTCAGGCTAAAGCCGCACCAAGCCTGAGCGCGTCGTCGGCGAGAACACCCTAGAAAAGCAGTGTCGTATCCCACTAAATGCGGTGTATCAGCCTGAGTGATCGCCCTTCAAGTTCCTACTTGTCGAGAATCCATTGACATTTGTAGAAGGTGGTTGAGAACGCATTTTTTCGTAGCTGTACCAACATGCGGACCGTACCCCTCACAGTAATACTTCAATAGAGTAATTTAACCCTCTCACTGTTTTCAACGTTCTCCGAAGTTGCTGAATGGTCCCCTTCGTTGCAGCACTTCCTCGCAGCACTACCACTTCCAGAGTAAAAGTTCGGACTTCGTGAACTCGTTTCATCATCGCCATCTCGAGCACTTCGTTCCTGAATTCCAAGAAACTCCGAATGGTGAGGGAATTTAAACTCTGCATCTCGGCACCCAGGAACTCCAGCATCTCCTCCGTTACTACAATGTTTCGCGAAGCACCAGGTAGGTCGCAGATTTCTAGCTTCTCCAAGGAACGCAGCGGAGAACTAGAAAGACAGAATTGCAACGTCCCTGGGCAAACATGCAGCTCGGGAAAGTCCAGTTTCTTGAGGTAGCTTGAGTCGTCTCCCAGCTTCTGCAATATTGCTCGCAAGTCGTGCCCCAGATTACTGACTTGACAGTCTCGGTGTAGGTGCAAGCGAAACGAGACTAGTTGCCGAAGGCAAAACAACTCTGCGAGATTGGCCAGAACCCGAGCGCCGCGCAGATTCGCGTCGCGATAGGGAAAGAGGTCCAGTTCAAGGCTGGAGATGTTGCTGTACAGAGGGTATATGTCCCCTCTTTCCCAGCGATAAGTGCATGCCTTGAATGCACAAGACACCGCAGCGTGCACAAGTCGAGGGCAATGCTCCAAGAATGCGAGGTTTCGGCGCAAATCTCGAATGGTCTCGGCTGGAGTGTCGATGTACACTTCGACGAATGAGAGTTGTGCCCAGGGGAGTGATTTTGGACACCGGTCGCAGAATTTGAGTGACTGCAAATTAGGTGCGTCTAGGAACCCATCGCATAGGTCGGACCTTCGCGACATGTCCCATGGTGTCGATTCCTCCTCCCAGATAAGACGCCGCAGACGAGGAATCGAGCCGCGAAGTGATTGGAGAGACGCGAGTACTTCGTCGCTCAGGTTGACCTGGAGGCGCACGGTCTCCCACCGCCGAGATGCGCCCACGATGATGCGGAGGCCAGCGACCATGTGCGGCGTGGCATTCCAGCCGGTGTGTTGTATGGTCAAGAAGATATCGAGAGGCAGCTCAGAAGAACGTTGGAGCGCCTTCATAAGTAGCGATATCTCTGCGGCTTGCGTCGAGCTATTTAGACGAACACAGAGGTCATTCCACAGAAGTGGTGTTCCGAGAGCGAGAATGTGCCACCGACGACACACTTCGGAAAAAGCGAGAAGCTCTGGTTTAGCCAACAGTGCAGCAGACGATCTTTTCTTCCTGATCGCTGCTTCTCCAACGTTTGGCATTGCCCAACGAAAAATAGCAACGAGAAGTTCGTTCGGAAGCGTGTGTATGGGTTTTTCGTGGTTTCTGGGAAGAGCGGCGGCAATAGCAAAGTCTATCTCGCTCTTCGTATAGCCGGGCGCAACTCCTTCTCCGCGAAGGCTATCGTCGAGTTGTAGGCAGCAAGATCGGTTGCGTATTGGGCGTCCGAGTCGATTATTGGCCTGGTTGGAACAACGGCATCGACTGGACTTCGGTTGTCGAGGATGAATTGAGTCATCGTAAGTTCGTTGGACGGGAACTAGCGCAGAGGAGTAACGAAGGTCGATTTCACCGAACATGGTCGATAGTAGGAGACACGAACGGGAATCACCTTGCTTTGCAAGGTCCCACCCAGTCAATATTAGCTAAGATTTGATGTGGCTGTGAGGTAGTGATGCCATCGCCCACCCCCGACCCGTTTGCCTATAATTGGGTGCCAAACAACAACATCTGACATTGCACAGCTTCGGACATCATCCCGAGCCGATTTCGGCCGAGTACATCTTTCCCGACCAGCTCAGTACGGGCCAGTTGTGCGAGCATTGAATATTGAATATTGAGCGCTGAGCGCTAAGCTTTGGGCTGAGGTTTTGCGAATAGTAATCCATTTGCGACGGGATTTTTCGATGCTTCCTCCAATACCTCACATTCTTTCCTCTAACCGTCACAACGATGATACATTCGCTACTCTGCGACACTGGGCGCGCACCTGGTGAAGGAGAGCAGGATGGCCGCTGCTTGCACCCCCGAATTCGTGTTCTTATGAGCACTGGCAACATCATCGAGGAAGGCGGACCTGCTCTTCCGCGCGTGTTTTATGTCGCATTCGACTCTCCCTAATTTCGCTCTGCTTCCAAGCTCTCCAACACAGCTAAAGCAATAAAACATACGTGCGGCCGAGGACATCACATCGTCGCAGTCGTCGCTGCACTTGCCACTTGCACCACACCGAGCATACCAGTCCGACGCATCCCAGCGTCCAGGGCACTGGCAAGTCGGCGGACTGGTCATGCTGCGCGCAACCTCAGACAAGTTCACTCGCGCTTCCCAGGCCTCGGCAAAGGCATCCTTCCCCAAAACCGCCTGGTCTTCGAAAGACGCATCCACGGTTGCTCGTCGCGCAAGGGTGCGTAGCTCGCATGCTATCGACCTGTTACTGAGATATGGAGTCGCCGACAAGGCAGATCCGCGCAACGGACCCCGTTCTCGAGGTCGGTCCTGGAACGGAAACTTTGACGTTGCGGATATTGGAGAAGGCAAAATACGGTGCGCGCGCACGTATTTCCCGACATCCTCAGCTCTAACCTGAACCCCAGTCACCGCAGTAGAATTCGATCCTCGAATGGCCGCAGAGTTGACAAAACAAGTGCAGGGAAAGTGCGTTAACGATTCCGTCCTCGAATTTTATGTCTCTAACGAGCTGTGCAACGCAGACCGAAACAGACAAGCTCTCTATAACCATCGGCGACTTCGTGAAAGCCGACCTACCCTACTTCGACGTGTGCATATCGAACACGCCGTACCAAATATCCGTGCCATTCGTTTTCCGTCTCCTCTCGCACCGCCCGCTCCCGCAGGTGTGCATCCTCAGGTTCCAGCGCGAGTTCGCGTTGCGCTTAGTCGGGACGGAACTATGGTCGCGATGAAGTGCGGATATGCAGCGAAGGGTGCGTCCGCGTTTCCAGGTTTTGTCGTTTGTTTACATACTCACTACCCCTGCTAGTCGACCTCATCATGAACGCCACATCATGAAGCGTCTCCGAAATTGACTTCCGCCCACCACCAAACGTTGAATCCTCCGTCGTGCCCATCGTCCCGCTCGACCCTCCACTGCCAATCAAGTTCGAGTTTGACGGGCTCGCGCGAATCCTGTTCAGCCGGAGGAATAAGACCGTGGACGGGAATTTCATGGCCAAGGGCATCGTGGACATGCTCGAGAAGAATTGGCGGATATGGTGCGGGAGAGAGGCCAGGTTCGTGTTGCGGTTTCCCTGGCGGTGGAGCTCGGTGCTGATTTGGGTTCTTGCTGCCGCAGATGGTCGAGGATAATGTGAGCACGAAAGCACGCGTCGAGGAGGTCCCAGGGCTCGTCTATGGAGACCCACACGTCACTTTCCATTACGCCAATTACTTCGATCTGCTCAGAAGGAGGAGCCAGAGCCAGTGTAAGAACTGAAAACGGAGCCACGGCTGCCCGTTGCGGTGGACGCGAGCTTGGAGGAAGCTGAGGGGCCAGCTCTGAAGACCGTCGCGAGTACTTATCCTTTCAGCACGTGACTCGGTACCACCAACATCTAGACGGCGACGCGGGGAAGCTCCCCACCAACAACAACATTGCCGTGCTACTACTACTACTACAACGAGACCTTCACCGGAGCGAGTCCCAGACCCTACAACGACAGCTTCAAAGTCGCAACTTCAAATTCTCTTCGCTCCGCGCTCCGCGGAACCGCTGCCACTCGATCTCCGAATGAGCTGAATGAGGATTAGGAAGACAAAGACGAGAATGAGTCACTGCTTGGCGGTCTGGATGACGGTATGAATGGCGTCTCTTTTCCTTTGCATACGAGACTGATTCCAATTGCAGGGACACCGGAGCTCCAGAAGCCTCGCACATGGCCAAGGAAATCAAGGGTGCCAGCATTTTCGGCTTCAGTCCTCTTGCGTCAGCCTTTTCGGCTTCAGTCCCCCTGCGGGATCGATATCTGACGCTCCGAGCATCCCCGATGACCCTGGCTGTGGCTGGCCCCGACATGATGGCTCGAACCATGGCCAGCGGCAGAGCTGCTGCCCTGCGAAATGACACAAGAACCCGTTGAGGAGCCTGTCTCTGGTTCTCCCATGCCGGAGCAATAACCACAAACCGCGACCGAGAGCGCTGCAAGATGATGCGGAATCGATTTGTTTGCTGGCCGCGGCCAGCATTGCTCTTTGGGCCATCGCCTCCTCCGGTCTGTCTCCTCTCATCGCGCACTGCGCACTGTGCACCCTCCGCAAGAGCGAACAACACCCTCCAAGCCCGACCAGACTATGTTTCTGCCGCGGATTCGGAAGAGGACGAAGAAGAGGTTGCTACTGTTGCGCAGCTGTCTTCCGCTCGTCCGAGTTTGGCTGTGGACGAATCGCCGTCGTCGCCGCTTACTACTAACGACGATTTGTCCGATTTCGACGAGCTTGACGAGCTGAAGGACAATTTGCTTCCCCAAGAAGGCCCAGTATCGGAAACAAGAGTCCTTCTGCCTGGCGAGAACTGACATTCCCATGGGGGCGTCGGATGCGGAGGACTAGTTTCCGCCTGGTTTCTATTTCGTGGTATGTAGAGACTAACAAGACTGTCGCACTGCATTGCAGAGCACGACTGCTTAATCCATTGTAAAGAATGCCGATGTATACTAGTGAGCAGCAAGAGAACAAAAAAACACGGCAAAGCAAGGTCTTGAGGCAGCCGCCAGGCTGTCCCCTTGTCTTTGATTGCCCTTGTGATATTGCCCTTGTGATCCGTGTAGTCACGCATTTTTAACAGCTGGAACTTACCACAATGCAACGAACTCGACCGCTCGCCCGTCGGGCAGTCGGTCCTCACAGTCGCACTGTGCCTCTCCGTACCATGCAAACCGCGATTCCTTACAGCGCAAGATTGGATGCGGTTAAGCTGAAGATGTTGATCGCAGATTCTAGCACAGTTCCCGTAGGTGCTCTTCATTTCGCTCATATGCATCTCGCGCCGAGTCGTTTCTTGTAGGGTGGATCGCATACCATTTCGGGGGCACGTCCGCTTCGAAGACCAGGTGTACGGTGCCGTAGGAACGACGGCGTACGCGATTCTACGATATCGCCCCGAAAGGGTGCTGAACGAGGAACTTATCCCGCGGCTATATGAAATGTTCCTGCTTCACGAACCACGATATTCCGGCCGGTTCGGAATCTTGGAACCCCCGAGTCGTTTGCCGAAAGCGCGCCGCGCCATCGATCGTCGCGCGCCTACTCTCAAGTCTCGCGCACCCTATCCCTCCATCGAGCAGAACACCTCGAATGGTCTTTGGGAATTGACGCCGCCCGCTCTTGCCCGATGGGAAGCGTTGGAAAACGATTTGACCCAAATCGCCTGGGCGGCGGTCCAGTTACTCAGCGACGGCCATCTCACGTTGACGCCTCTATTTGCCGAAATACAACTCCCTAAACAGCCACGCTCTCTGGGTTATACCACGGGGCATCGTAAATTCGCGAACTGCGAACTTGCGGTCAATGAAGCTCGAAAGGGGATGCTGGATCTTGCCGCTGCGTTGAGTATGGTTCTTTTCCTTCTCCGCGGCACATCGCCGGTCGAGCAGGACGACACTCAATATTCCGCGTGGCTTCTTGATCAAATAGAGAGCAAGTCTGGAATGTCCTCGACCGCGATCCAATCCATCCTAACGCACTCGAACGTCACCGGTTGGCAACTTCCGCGTAGAGGAGCGTCCTTTTCTCTCCCCTTCGCACCTCATAACCCGTCAATAACCGCAACTATGGCGAAGCTTGTGGACTTAATCGGGTGCTTCCAGGTGCCAATGCCCGTCTATATACACTATGGCGCGCTGGCCAATGTCAAAGCCGGCATACCTGCCTCTTGGAAAGCTTGCTCTCAGTTCCATCCCAGAGCCGAAGAACTCGACTTTCTGGCATCAGCGCCGGGGGTTGCATTCTCCGCATGGTCGGTCGAGGGGTCGAAATCACGATGTCTCGTACCTCAACAGCCACGCTGGATGCTGCATAACGTTGATGAACGTTGTGCAATAATGCCTCCCGGAGAGCCCCCGGAGAGACTCTCGCAGCAGCTGCCAGGCGAGGATTTTGCTGCGTTTCGACGGCGAAGGGCGGAAATAAACGCGGACTTGGCTGCGATGGAGACTCTGGATGACCGACGTTCTCGCGAAACTTTCGAGCGAGAAGTATTGCAACACGATGTGCCTACTTCGCGCACGAGAGTGTTCGTCTGGGAACGTCGCAGCGGAAAGGATATTCGAGTCGCAGTGGAATGCGGATCGTATGCCGCCCACTGGGTGGGCTCGAACTCGTCCCAGCGTCTCTACGATTCGTTTCACCGCGAATGGGATGTTTGCACTCTCAGTTTGAACGACTCAGACCAGAACTCATCAGACGACGGCCTCGACGAGGTGTCAGACGAAGAGCACGACGACACGGAGCTCTCCGAAGACGGGAGTGATCACGATGATATGACGTTCAGCGACGAAGAAATCGAAGACCCAATGGACGTCGACGTCGAGGTCAAGGATGATGAACGTATCAAACATTTCGAACCTTCGTTCCTCTTCCCGTACAAGTCCAAGAAGTTGTCGTTAACCGACGCTTTGCAGGAGGAGTACGGAATATCGGCAGTGGATAATTCAAACGACTCGGAGGACTTGGCGATGTCCAACACTTTCCACAGTGCAAGATTGACTGTGTACGAGTTGCTCGCACGTCCAGTGAACGACAAAGAAGCTGCAACGATACCACATCTTGTATTGAATCTGGTGCAAGCTATGGGATCGGACGAGTCGATTCCTTCCCACCTTCTCGAACTCCTTGACTTTCACCAACGAGATTGGAAGGCAACTCTGCCCGAAAACCTCATCATTGGGAAAGGGACGCTTGACGATCAGTCGATCGCCGCGAACGAATTGGGGAAGCAGAAGAGAGAACAGTGGTACTTCTTTTTCGAGAAGGATGGGAATGCGGACAAGACTACTCGGCAAGCCCTCATGGTCCCATCGGCAACCGCAGCTTTACAGGTCGTCCGATTATGCTCGTCGTCTGGACTCCGACTGCGAGCCATCGCTTCAGAGCTCCTTAAACAAGGCAGTCGCTTTCGAATGGCCGTCACGTGCCATCGGCCGGCCATTATCTCTGCGCCCCTTCAACCCGCCCCGTTCTACGACTGGTATCGGGCATCTGACTGGGAATACCGTACCAGTTTTGCAGACTACCTCGATTATCAGCAGGCGAAGGCCCGATTGTTGCGTTCGTACAAAGGCGGCGCTGCTTTACATTTTGGGGGTATCGTAGGCCGCCTGGCACGCGAGTACGCATTCGAGCACGATGCTCTGCGTTTTCCGTCTGGTCGCGACGCGCCGATGAAAGAGATGGGAAGGTTCCACTGTGCAGAAGCCGACACTGACTTCGTCGCTCACGATCTCAGCATACCAGAAATTAACGTGGTCATCGGTGCATTTGCGCGTAGCACGAGGCATGGGGGTAAGTCTGATTACACGTTACACCGCGCGGATTCCAATTAGCTAATGGCGTTCAGTCAAAAAGGTACAATATGAGCTGGCCTCCTGGTGGCCAGCCCCATGGACCTGGTTCAAATGCACACGGAGTCTGCGCTGGACCGAAAAGCACGAAGTCTGGTTCCAATCGCGGCGCCAAGACATTCAGGAAGCTATCGACGCCAAAACCACTGCGACGCTGCCCATGAGCGCGCGAATGCCTGGTACAAACATCTCAGTGGAAAACATTCGCCTCTGGGAAAGATTGGGGCGAGACGGCAGCGCAACAAGTACGAAGAGTTTGCCGTTGAAGCTTTGTCTCGCATACAGTCATAAACCCTTAAAGACAAATGTACCATATACATACAGTACCCCGGATATCGGAGTCACAGGTCACCGAGTTTCGGTGACCGGCCGCGGCATTTGGCGGCTGGGTCACCGGCTTGGATGGCTCTTGTGCAGACAATGCACCAGATGAGACACCGACGCGTTTTCTCTTCTTGCCACCGTCCATGAGCGCATCAACGCCGCCGAAGGACGTTCCCGCTGTTCTCGGCCAATTCTCGGCGGTGTCCAATCTGACACTCTCACGCCAAACGCTTCTCTGCCAAGACTCTCACTCGCCGCTTCTGCAGCTCAGCACGCAGCGCCGCCTCCGCGCTCCTCGTTCCTCCCGCACCTCGGGCCCCACGGGAGAGTGGTTGAAACAGAGCTCGAGTACGAGGCGCGACTCAGGTGCGTGCCCCCATATCCGTACTTGTTTTCCCGCTCATGGTATCGCTGCAGAAGCTCCGTCAAACGCAAGCACCCGTACCTTGAAGCCTGTGCGCAGCTTGGTCTGCAGTCCTCAACTAGCGAGTCCATTTCCAAGCTTCAAGATCGGCTTATCTCCCCCCACCGCTTTCGCCTCGCCCATGCGCGCAAACACACCCAATGCTCTCGGCGGACCAAATTAATCCTGTCTCCAGAGCTTCTGCAGGCCCCCGCTTGCGTTCCGCGCCGGAGCCCTGCACGACGAAGTGAAACAATGACTCGGAGTCCTAGGTGCGCTGCAACCCACTCTCCCGCGCAACACTATCTAAAGCGCAACCCGGACAGGCTTTTCGACACTCTGCAGTCACGCAAAGTCGCAACGTTGCACAATCGTGCTGGCTCAAGTTACAGGTAGAGAAGCTAGAAGGTGTGTCCTCCCTCTACGTCTGATTCGGCGAGAGAGCTGACGCACATAGTCAGCCCAAACCCACCGCGCGTTCTTCAGACCCCACAACACCCTCCGTCTCTCAGGTCTCCCGCAAGACCTGCATCGGACACCAAACCGCGTCGGTAAAATCGAGCAAGCATAGCGTTGCGTGGACGGAGCTCCGGAGTCCACGAGGCAGACGGAATCGCAGAAGGACAGGCGTCGGTCAACGGTGCGTCGTCATGTCGTAGTCGTCGCCGCCAACTGATCTCTTGGCTCCTGGCAGGTATGCCTTGGGTATGCCGTCGTAATAACGCATTCGGGACCCGAGTCAAACGGACGCAAACCTGCGACACTTTCCGCCTTCGTTGAAATTTCCTCGACAGCCCAACGACGACATTGAATGCGGATTAGCGCTAGGTGAAGGATGGCGGGAGCGTGTCGCGTCCGCAAAAGACATGTTGTAGCCAACCGCAGTGCTTAGGGTAAATTATATCACTTGCATGTGCTGTACTATGTCTACTGTAATAAGAGTTTTGGACCTATGTTACTGTTTGAGAATGTGGACTTTGAGGTAGCTTCAAAACTGGCCCGGGGGCGGCCTTGTATGCAAGGATCCAGCGGTGGTAAGGAGGGCAAGAAAACAGAAAAAGGCAAATTATGGGGAGAAAGCTGTGCAGGGGCAGATGTAGTCGTTTATACGGAGTTCTGGTTTAATTAAGCGAGCAGGCTCGACGTACGGCTTGGTCGTGTTGACCAAAGGCGGGATCAAAGGAAAAATTACTCAATAGAGACTGATGGGGGGACCTTGGGGATAATCCTGCCTTTGACTCTGACTGTACTATCCATCACATTGATGTGCAAAAAGATTGGGTCCCGTTTTGTGAACTCAAATCTTCTCCGTTCCCCTCCAGTGCTCCCAACGACGGAGAATTGAGGGACATGTCACCGTGTGCAAAATTTGAGAATTCTCGGCGCCCATTTCGTCCTGAACGGCGTCGCACAATCACCAGATGCCAAATGCCGTGTGAAGTACAAAAATTGATGGCAGGAGGTTTCTATCTTAAAGTACACCGTTCGGGGCAAAATTTGGTCTCTCGACTTCAGTCGCCCCTCGAGCCTGCTTTACCCGGTCCCTGGGAGGGTCCCCGTGTCCACGCCGCACGTCGTTTGCGGCACCGCTGGCTCCAACACGGTGTTTGCTCGGCGCTGGACTTGCCGTTCAAAAATCGCCAAACCAATGCCGAGGCCGTCGCGGCTATCGATTTCGCAGCGACTGGTGGCAACACGGCAGGCTCGGTGGAGTGTGCCGCAACGCTCACGTTGCGGCCCGTCGTTTCTACGCCGTTCGCGGCCCCCACACTCGTCTTCCGAACGGTTCTAGCTCGGGTCTGCGGCGTCGAACCGTCTTCGTTGTATACGGCGAGCGCCCTCTTCAACGCTAACATCCTTGATCTTGTGGTAAGTTAGCTTCGAATTGTACTCGTCGGTAGCGAGCTGACCTTTTTCATAGCTGAAAACGGTCAAGCCAGCTGCGAGGGACGTCCCCTTCAAGTCGACCTTCGCCTCGACGGTCAAATCGTCGAACGATATCTTGCGGAGCTTGCCGACCATCGCTGTGTCGATGCTCCGAGTCGAAATCCTCGACGGCAACGCGAAGCTGTGTCTCCGTAGCGGAGAACACATATCCTTCCCGTCGTTGACCAACGCCGACCTCGACCTTCTCGCCGCCGTCACTGGCGTTATGAGCCCTGGTTGGTTCTCCAACATTCGTGTCGAAAACGAAAACGAAACTCGCGTCCACCCGCTCGAACTCCACAAACCCAGGGCTTTAGGGCTTGTGGCGGGGTTCTTCGACGTGCCAATGACGATGCAACGTGGAGAAGACACTACCCCTGCGCTGACGTTGCTGCGCCCGTTTGCGGAAAAGGAGGCGTCGTTGGCGGCATGACCACTTCGCGGGCGAGTACTGGCGCCCCGCAAGCACAAGGCTCGCGGGGGTGGTCTTGGAACGGACCAAGACGCGTCCCATCCGAATTCCGGGCGAGTCGCCGGCAGCACGCGCCCGAGCTGGCGATGTTCGTCGGGAATCCTGACCACGCCCGAGCGCTGGGGCGGGAAGCACGGCCGGCTCGCGGCAAAGGATCATTGAGGGGCACTGGCACTGGACGAGGCGAGCAAGAAAAAATCTGTCTTTCGTTGAGTGCATATCAAAACGCTTGCTTCCATTTTTATCTTACCGCTGATTTAATTCTGCGAGTCTGCCTTCAATAAATCGTGCTTCCAGTTGGAAGGAATTGATTCTAGTATTTCTCGACTCCGACCACTGCTTGAGGGACGCGAGAATGCGACGGCAAAGGTGCGCCATTGGTTCTTCGGATTGTCTGAGTTTTGGCGAGCTCCCCGTGGTGAATAGAGTGCCACTGGGATGCCACCTAGGACGCCGCTCAGCAGCAGGCTGAGAGTGATATCTGCGTCGCCAGCCCTATCCGAGTGGGGACGAGCGACACCAGGGACAACTGAAGTCATCGCAGATCTATGGCGCTGAATCTTGAGAATCTTGCAGACTTGCAGAAGACGGGGATATATGTTCCCCGCACTGGACTCTGCTAACGTGAGCGGGGAAAGGAAAAGTGTCACTCGTGACATCACAGCCCATAAAATCTGAGTCTCCCCTTGACGACGTATGGCGAACTGGCGTCCCTCGCTTCACTGAGCAAGTCCAAGAACGCATCGACAAAGAGCTTGATTCCCACTCTCCGGTGCGTCCACGCCCACTGGGGCTACTACGAAAAGCATACACACCTCCGATAGGCGTTTTCGCATTTTGGCGCTGCTTTTCCCGACCGCCGGCGAAGAAACCTTCGTGCCTCTTCCGCTGAGACTCGGCTCCAACACGGCGCGCAGCCCTTATGCCCCGGATTTTATCTGGTGGATGGGACTTGGCGGTGGTCCCGAGGCCTCGTCGATAGCTATAGACTCGACCCTGATCACCGGCGCGCAGATATGAACATTGTGGTTAGCCCAGTTCACTGCGCCTTTGTATCAGTTTTTTCTCTTACGGGCAGACAATGGGGGAGAAATGGCGGCGGATATTACGGACGCAGCACAGTTGCCGTTCGGAGAGAACTTTGGGCATACTAATGCCATATGACGGCGTGTTGGCCATCACAGAAAGTGGGCCCTAGTCGGGACCCCCCGGCGACGGTGTCGCGACACTCACGAGCCTTCCCCATCCCCACCAGACTGGTGCCGGACTGGGGACAGCCTCGATGAAAACACCAGGCCTGTACCAGACCTTGCCAATGCTGGCCAGTCTGGTGGGGATGGGGAAGGGTGGTGAACATTGGCGGGGTCTCGTGGTCATGGCCAGCTTGGCCAGGCTGGCAGACTGGGCGGCGACGGTGGATCTGGTCAAGACTTGCGAGCACGTGGTCGCGTTCTTGCCAGCGCGGCCGTGTCGGGTAGGGCGGCCAGCCTGTTCAGCTCCTGGGATTCCTATTTACGCTCCGGCGGTTGTAATGCGAATTCAAATGCCATTGGGTTCAAGCTACAACACTACGTTACAACAGGCTGAGCGACTAGGGATTATACGGAGGATCTAAGAAAACAAATCAGAAACGGGAGCATGAGCAAAAGGAACACGTACCAAGAGAGTACACAGTTGATTCGGGACCGGGAACGAGCGACAGAAAAATTACTGTGTCGATAATCAGCACGGGCAACGACGGGGACACCCCACTCACCAAGCAGGATTACAGCGGTGCAGTCTGAGAGCGAGCAAGATGCGAGATGCGAGTGAGCGATGCGATGCGATGTGATGCGATGCGAAGGTGGAACAACTGGAAGAGACAGTCAGCGAGGAACGCAGGCACGGCAATAACACGCACATGGATATCAGAGAACGTCCGGTCTGTAAACAAGGTCAGCATCGAGAAGACAAAGCAGTAGCGAGAACGTACCGAGTGAGTTGCATGAAGAGAGAATCTAGAGAGGCTGTCGTCAGCGCGCCGGGAACGAAGAAGATGAAAGTTGCTCACCGTGGGCATCGTGAACTGAAGAGGGATCTAGGCGACATCAGTGAAGGCCCTAAGGAACGAAGCTCGACGTACCAAGGAGCGGGAGGGTCACCACCAGCAGCCTCCGCAGAAGCGGCGCCGGCTGGTTATCGTCATCGAGCGGCGGAGGCGCTTCTGCATCGCGGAACACCTCGCTGGATGGCGGTAAGTGCAACGCGGACCAACGACAAAGCACACGTACTTCTGCAGAAACCGCGAGCGTGGCGGCTGACCAATCGGCGAGGAGCGGGTCGTCGAAGAGGGCGAGGATGTTCTTGAAGAGTTTTCCGTACTCGTAGTCGCCGTCCTTCGTCACCCACTCTGTCTTGCTCAACATGATCCGGACCTACACGAGAATATCAACGGCGCAGCGAGCGCACAAGTCTTCGAATGAGAGCTCGCCGCTGTAGAACGACGGTAAGCGTGGGTCTGCGGCGACGGATTGAACGTACGGCGTGAGGATCTGAGCGGGATTTCTGAAGATGGGTCAGCAGAAGGCACATAAGACCACACGCGAACGCACTGCGGGTCAGGGCATATGTACGCGACGGGAGGCATCAGCGCGCGATCCTTGCAGCCCATGAGCTCGAGACGGAGGGTACGATGCGAATTTCCGCGGTCAGACTTCGAGTCGGTGGAAAGAACGGGAAAGAGGATGTGTTGGACGGTGGGAACGACGAGCTTGGCGGTTTCCTTGAGCAGGTTGTGCGTGTCGTCCGTCCGAGCGGCTGTCGCGACCTTTCCCCACTACACGATGCTTAGAAGGTGGATATATGCGCTCAAATCGGCCACGCACCTGCTCCGTGAGCTTTTGCCAAGGCTGAGGGTCGGCCACTGAGTCGAGGTAAAGCTGCTTGATGAGCGGTTGAAGGTCGGGGTAGAGGTCAAGCATGAGCTTGTAGCACAGCTCATACTCGGCGCGGTCCCTAGTGTAGAGGTCAGAGCACGACAGAAAAAGAGAGTGGGCAACGTACGAAGCACGCAGAGAATCGTCCGCCACTGTCTCCTGCCCGCGAGGCGGCCCATGCAGCTTGTATGCGCCGTAGTGGCACACAAGCGCCATGCACCCGTGTGGGTTGCCGATGCGGAACTGGGCGCGACCCATGCTCATGACGCGGTCGAAGGGCTCGCGGGTGTAGCTGGGAACGCGTCAGAGGCGCGTCGACGCGTCAAGAAAAGCAGACGTACACATTTGTGCTCGCGCGCTTGCGCTTCTTCACGCTGGACCCGGCAGGCGGATCCATGAAGCCCATCTGGACCATCGTGTCCAGGTATGCGTGCTGGAGGGAGACGGGGAGGGAGACGGGGATGGAACGAACGGAGGACATGGAGGTCAAGACGAAGAGGCGTCGGTGACGGCGCTCCCCTTTTATATGCGCTGGCAGTCACGTGTTATGATGCGAGAGCCGCACGCTTCCTCTGAGCCTCAGAACGCGTCTATGCACTCAAAATCAATTGTCCTAGGGAGACGAAGTGCGAATACACGTTCCAGAATTTTTTCTAATTTTTCTGGACGAGTCCACAAGTTGATTTGCTCCCATTCTCGGAGGTCAAGATCATTGCAGCATATCTTTTGAGAGATGCATGAACTTCTAAGCACAGGTGCCTATATTTACAGAGAGTAAGCTGTGAGAGGCTCTTAAATCCAGTAGGACGTCTTCCCCCAGCAAGAACTGCACGAGGAATCTCAATTTCGAAGCAGCCTCTCAGTGTAAATCTTTGCACGACACCTCAAAAGATCTGATAACGGAGTTATACGAGCCAGCTATTATTGTACACAAGGCAGCTAACCCACACAAGAAGCCAAGCTCAGAATACATGAGAACGAAGATCAATATTCTGCGAGTCCAGCGGCATTCAGTTCAGCATTGTCCCCGACTAGACCCACCGAGTCCTCGTCCTCATCCTCGCCCTCATCCGAGTCATCCACCACTTGGCGCCTATCATCCTCCTCCTCCTCCTCCTCTGGGTCTTCGCCGTCGCCAATTTCCTCAACCAGCGGCTGTCCAAACTCCTGCTGCAAGTTCTCATTCGTCACCGGCTCCGGCAGCTCGTTCAGCTGAGCAACGATGGCATCGATGTCGAGACGCGCATCTTCCGGCTCCTCGTCATCCATTTCATCCTCCTCATCTCCCGCCGTTCCTTCAACCACGACAGCCGTCTGCGTTGGAGGGACTTTGACGATGCGATGTCCGACTGCATTTTGGTGATAGCGCATGAACATATCCCGGTCGACAAACCTGCACAACATGAGTAACACACAGGTATAGAAGAAGAGACTACCGACCAGTTAAGTGCATAGTAGTTCCAGTCTGCGTCGTCCTTGAAGTCATTCTCGTCGAATTGGCGGGCAACCGATCGCGGAAGCAGCTCGGTCGTGCGTCCGTAGCGGAAGTACGGGATGAGATGGATGGTGCGAATGATGTTTGTGGGGTTGATAAATCCAAACGCGTTGGCGTCGTCATGAGGAAGGAAGGACAGGCGGTGGAGGCGCTTGTACTTCCAGCCGGACTTGTAGGTCAAGTCCAGCTCGTAGAAGCGAGTCCAGATGGCCTCAACGCGTTGTGGCCGTTTTCCGGTGCTGCGAAGCCGAACGTCGAGATGTAGAAGCGCCAGGGCGCGGCCATATTCGTACGGATGGTCGTCCTCGTCGTTGTTAACAGCCGCCGGGATCATGAAGTTGCAGTTGGTACGGGGGCTGAGGATGTCCTGGCCGCGTTGCATGTCGTAGCTGGTGTAGTTGAGATGCATAAGCGCGTGAAGGAAGGCACGGTCGCGTTCGATGAGGACGTCTTCGAGCTCGGCATCGGTGTACGAGCGATCAGGCTGCTCGCCAAGCAACTCTGAACGAATATAAGTCTTGAGCTTGGTACCCATGTCCTAATAATTTCCGTCAAACTCACGCTTCACGAGAAGAAAGACCAAACTTACAATGTACGCGGCGTCTTGGTCCATTGGAACATCGGGCAGCTCCGGATACTCGCCGTACTTCCACCAGTTCCGACGCGAGTCGCCCATCTGGTGGTGGGCCTTTGGAGAGAGGTCGGGAAGAGCCTCCTCCTCCGGCTCACGCAAACGTCGGTGGGGTTCAGTAGCTGGTGCGGGAGCAGGCGGCCGTTCCTCCGCCTCCATGCGCTCGACAACTTGCCGCGCAATGCGCTGACGATGCTCGTCTGCGGCAATCTGGGGCTCGACGTCACGTCGATTAGAGCGCGCATAGACGAGTTTCGGGCCGTGGTGCGCAACCTCTCCCTGAGCAAGGATGAGTATACAATATAAGACAGAAAAGATGTATACCTGCTGAGTAGAATACGAGTCGGTGGTCCCGACGTTTACCACAGAGTCGGGGTAGTCGCCAACAAAATGGTTCTTCGGAACCTCGAGGTTAAAGGGCTTCTCGAGCACCGTCGTTGTCACCACCGGCTCGCCCGTCTTGCTCGCCTTCTTTGACTTGGCTCGCATCCGTCGACGGTACTCTCCCGGCAGCTCTACCGTTATGATAACAGCAGTCTTGCGAGCGAAACGACGCAGACTCTGGCCGAGTGCGACAAGGGATTGACGAAAGAGGGCGACAGTCGAGTCCGTATGGAGGCGCAGCTTGGCGTACGCATGGAATGTGAGAAGGTCGAAGCAGACATCGAGCATGAGATCGTTGTATGCGTCGTGCTTGCCGTCAATGAAGAGCCCATCGATGACGGGAAGGATGCACTAACTGGAATTAGAGAGACGGTAGAACGAGAGGGATTTCATACCTGCATTGCGTCTCCGTAATTCCGAGCCGCAAACTGCTTGAGGTCGGAGACGTTCTGCTTGAATCGCCGAATCACGGCACGATCGTACGGCGGGACCTGGCGGAACCTGAAGTCGATGAGGACACCAAGAAAAGAGAAGCAAAGGTACTAACCTGTTGTCCAATTCCATCTAGCTGCTTCGTCGTGGCCTGCAGAACGCGCAAAAGATGTGTGAAGACCGCCTTGACAACGCCGAGCTCGAGTTCGTGAAGGAGGTCTGGCACGAACATGTCGAAGAGATTAAAGGTCGGGTCAACATCGCGGATTTTCTGAAACGCGTTCTGGACGGGGAATGAGATTCGCTTGATCACGTGAGGAGGCGTACCTTCGTCGGGACCCACGAGAACGGCTTCAGTATCCTCTCGACGGTCGGCCCTGTGATTTTGCGGCCGAGGTCGAAGATGAAATGCCGCGCACGGTTGATCGAGTAACGCCAGCTCGGTCGGTCCTGCCGTTTGTTTTCGCGACGCTTCATGTCGTTCTTGGTGCCAAGATCACCGATCCTGTTCTTCGGGAGGTAGCAGCGCGTTGATCAACGCGAGAAGGACCCTAAATCCATGAGCAAATAGAGACCAAAACGACCCAAAACACGTACTTTTCTGGATAGTCCGCACTATACGTGAGGAGCCGCGGGCAGACAAGGCCCCAAAACCCGTCGAAGCACTTGATCGAGTGGCTGTGGACGTAGGCATGAATAAACTCGGGCGTTAACAGCAGCTGGTCCCAAGGCAAGTTCTTCTTGCGCCTCGGGGCACGTCGATGGGGGAGAATTTGGGCGGGAGTCAGTCCCACGAGGAGAGGACGACCAACGTGGTGGAGAGAAGAGCTTCGACGTGGTGGAGAGAAGAGCTTCGACGTGGTGGAGAAGAGCTGCGACGTGGGGGGCCTTGCTGGGACGAAGGGCCCGGAGACGAACGGCGCGGAGGCGAGCGGCGCGGAGGCGAGCCAGGCGGAGAGCTCTGAGACGGGCGACGAGATTGTGCGGATTCTTGAGCTCTGGGAGAGGAGCGCCCGTCGGAGTTGTTTTGTTGAGGGATATCATCTTCTGGGTTGTCGTCCGAGGGAGGCATACCACCACCGTTGGTATTGTAGTGGTCTTCCTGGTCGGAGCCCCCACCATAACCACCATAGTCACCGCCATCGTACGAGTTGTCGAATTGGTCTTCGTCGTCGATATCCTCGACGTATGCCGCGCGTCCTGAGCTTCGGGAGGGGCCAGCTTGCCGCGAGTTGGTGCCTGTTTGCCAAAATGAGCAGGACGTGGTTGAGCATAAATACACACGCACCTCGTGCTCGTCCTCCTCCTCTTGTGTAGAGGCAGCCGCAGAATCGGGTGCAGCCTGGTTGGCTGCAGATGCGCGAAGAGACGCGATGAGTTCGGCATCGCGCCCTTGGTGGCGGCCAAATGTCTTGCGGTCGACATTTCTGCCGCCAACGCCGGCGCATTTCGACTTGCAGATGCACCAGAACCTGCCGTTAGGAAGACGGCCTTCCGGAGGCATCGAACCGGAGCGCGGAGGACGGCGCAGCGGTCGCGAGATGGGAGACGGGAGCAAAAATGAGTTGTTGGCGGTCACACGGTCGCGGAAACAGACTTGGCGCGGACTTAGAGAATTTACGCGCCGTTTCTACGCTAAAACAAGCTGTCTGTGCCAAAATATATGCTGCCCAAGCCTAGCCAAGATGGAATTTTTGGGCTCTGAGATGGGCGGCCTGAAGTCAAGCCCAGTCAAGCCCCATCAAGCCCTGCCAATGGCCCGAAAAATCTCGCCTTGTGCGAAGAGTCTTTGGTTATCAACTCTGGGTAGGGTTGGATGTGCGGCGACTTCTTGTTTGTCGCCAGCCTGCTTAGTCATCGGTCACGTCACGAACCGATATCTCTCTTCACTTCCACCATCTTGCTCCGATGGGTCGAAGAGAGCGCGCACAAGCAAGTATCCCAGAAGACGAAAGCGTTGATTATAGAAGGCAGCACGAATTTATCATCTACAGACTGCTCGCTGGCGTAGTAACGCGGCCCGTTCGCGCTCTCCTTCGTCGGAAAAACGGCAAACTCGTCAAGACGTTTGGTGCAAAGATTCTATGGCAGGCTTTGGGATGCAGTGCAATCGCTATTACTCGTGCTAGCAAAAATCGTCAAGCACTTAGTGGTGGTGGTCGCTTCCCGCCCTCACTTGACGACGTCGAATTTGACCGTCGCCTCGTACGCGAACACAAAACGGTCCTTTCGAAGGTTCAGGTGTGCTATTCGTTGATTCATTGTATAACTCGTCGTCTAAACCTACCGCCAGGCTGATATTCTTCGCACTGCGCGGGCTTGCAGGCCTGATTATAACGACGAGTCGCATACGGCGGCAGCAGGAGGCATAGAACCCCAAGCTGTCACTCACTCGACCCGCCGCCACTGCCGTCGTCTGGAGCGCGGTCAAGAACCGGATGAACGAAGGCCTGAAGCGAAACACTGTACATGTATGTTTTCAATCCAAGTCTACTATACATGCTCGTCTCTCAGTGGGCTCGACGATGGCGAAGACGTGCCCGACATTCGCGCCAACACCTGGTTGTCGACCGTGGGACGAAAAGCAGATGGGCCGGATTGGCGACGGATTTTTGTCGCACTCCCATCGTACGTTCTCGTTGAGTATACGTGGCATGTCTCACCGACCTCCTGCAGTTCGTCTCGCAGTCTTCGGCCACCTCGCCTGGACCACCCAACATGCGACCGCCAACCGTGGTGACGACTGCCGCGCAGTGAGACTCTCGGAGCTCCAACCGGTCACGCTGCTGCACCCAAATCAGAAGACGGCCATACAGGCCGTCGTTGCGCTTCAGAACGAGGAAAAGGCACCTGCGCGGGGAATGTAAACGGTTCGTGGGTCGCAGTTTTTGGTCCCTGTCACGTGATACTGACGCGCAGCAGACCGTCAATCGTACTTACTGAGTTACGCGACGATGATCGCGAACATGTTCGCTCACCGTTACCCACTTGGCGCGCTCGCCATCTACTTCCACTGGCTCTACGACGAGAAAAAACTCTTGGACATAATAGAGATTGACTTCTTCATCAATAAAACCTGGCGCCAGGTGCGATTTAACCCTCTCATTCCTAATCTTATTCTGATCAAGTATAGGTTCGACTCGTTCATGGACCAAAGGCACCGACGGTGCCCTTTGGCGAACAAAGCTTTTACAACTTGTACTGCAAAGCTTACGTCGCCGCGGACTCGGGCCTCGTTTGGTGGCAAGTCGACGCGCTGCAGAAGGATATCTTCGGCGACCCTCAGTTCGCGTTCTCGCGGCATCGGAGAAAGGCGAAGAGAGCTTCCGGTCGCGTGGCTTGGGAGTGCATTGGCAGCAGGCACACGAGCTGGCTTAGCAAGTGCACAACTGGCACATGTCGGGGCTCGGATTGGTGCGCCCAGGCAACATCGCCGAAGAGAGCTGGGCGACGAGGGCATCCCGCGCATGTTCGACCCGCTCAAGGCCCGTGGCTTCGCCTCGTCGTGGAACTAGGCGCACCAGACATGCTGCTCTTGTCGCGTCGCAACCGATAGCGTCAGCGCCGCTCGTTCTCCCAGCCCCGGTGCCCACAAGTCGCCATTTCGACCGTCTCGGCCGAGAAGGTCTCGCTCCTCCCTTCAAGCGCCAGATTTGTTGCAACTGGATAACGGCTCTAACTTGACCGGTGTCTACCTTGCTCTCCTCACCGAGATCGCGCCCCTTCTGGGACAAGAACATCCTCGGAGATTATCGCATCCTCTCGCGTTACAACGACGTCGGCTACCAGTCGATTTTAGTACGACTCACCGTGCCTTGGATCGTGGTTTGTGCCGACTTCATTTTCCTCTCAATTGTAACAGGACGGCAGCAGGAGCTGTGTATGGACGAATGTACCGCGCGTGGCTGAGATTCAGTAGATGATGGTGTATGACTTCTGTGTGTATCGCGGGGTTAAACCCACGGACAGGGGTTATCCAGTGGTTGTCCCAGGGATATCCTGGGACGTTGCGAGGACTTATGTAAGCAACCGGGATCGCGCCCGACGATAAACTTTCGAGAACTGCCCTTAGAGGGTTGTTTTCAGCGCTTGCGGGGACGATCCCATGTGAGCGGGGTTGCATCTGAATCCCGCTAACGTGAGTCCCACGAGGAACTGAGATTTCCCTTCCAGTGACCTGTGGGATAAGAGCGCGATAGAGCCCAGAGATGTCCCGAAGAGTTTCCCAGGACCTCTTCGAGCGCGGCGAACAACCTTGGCCGGCTCAGAAATGGACGCGGGGTTGGATAACACCGAAGCCTGAGTCTTTTGACCAGAGATCTTCCCCAGGGCTATCCCCGTTATCTCGCGCTATGCTGCCTATTCTACGCTGCCTGTTTCTTGTAGGGACCGTTGCGCAATTCCGTTTCTTTCCTTTCCAAAGTGTGAACGATGCGGTCCACTCGATTCCAGCACGACCGTCAAAGCCGCCCACCTCGGGAGGAAACCTGCTGAAGCTTCTCATGTGTCTCTTAGTCGCGGGATTCGCTTGGTGTTAGCGGGATAAGACACCGCTCATGCGCCGATCAAGACAGGATCCCGGGGATATCCCCCGACCTGTCCCAGCGATATCCCAGGACCTTGCCAGGGCTGATGCACCAACGCTTTTGCCGCACGAGCCATCCTGGACCTTTAGGGTCCTTCTTGCCAGGATCCGTCAGACACCCCGGGACTCCGCCCAACGACAAAGCTTCGAGAACTGCCCTTACAGGGTTTTTTTCTCAGCGCTTGCGGACGATTTTATGTGAGCGGGGTTGTATCCCGCTAACGCCAAGTGAACCCCGCAACGCACCGAGAAGGCGAGTTCCTGTTGCCAGGATCCGTCAGATTGGCAACCAGGGACTGCGCCTAGCGACACATTTGCGAGAACTGCCCTTACAAGGGTCTTCTCACCGCTTGCGGGGACGATCCCATGTGAGCGGGGTTGCATCCCGCTGACGCCAAGTATTCGTGAGCCCCGCCAGGCACAGTGACTAGGAGACCTGTGCGATAAATCTAAATAGATTGAACAGCCACAGCGCTGAGTAACTGGTGCGGCTACACTGAGGTAACATTGTGCAACTTTTGGAAAAACCTGCGACTCTGTACACCACGCGCCTTCCTCGCCCTCACCCACTGGTGCAATCGCGGCGCATAGGTCTCCCTCTCCTCACGAGGACCCTTCGTCTTCAGCTCCAAAGCTTGGTCACCGACCCCACCCTTCTCAAGCCAGCGCGCCAACAGAGGAATGGAAGAACTGACAGAACAGGAACTGGCTCGACGACTCGGTGGTGACCGGCACGAAGCTATAGCGCTGCGCGCCCGCCGGGACGATAATGGTGTCGCCGCAGCGAAGGTTCACCATTTGACCCTCAGAGTGGAGCAGGATTTGCCCCTCATCCTCCGTGTTCCACCTGCCGAGCACCGTAATGACCATCAAGTCGCAGAAGCGGACCTCCCACTGCTTCGCAGGTTTCGCCCACGGGAGCTCATTGAGGCAGCGGATCTCGCAAGTCGAGAACG
The DNA here is from genome assembly GCA_014461115.1 of Mycena chlorophos. NCBI lineage: Eukaryota > Fungi > Basidiomycota > Agaricomycetes > Agaricales > Mycenaceae > Mycena > Mycena chlorophos. The sequence continues at coordinate 85,632 of JACAZE010000034.1, read as the reverse complement.
GTGAGTTAGGGATGAAGGTTTTAAAGTTGTTTTGCTCAAGCAGCTCCCCGCGAATCCGCATCGCGCTACACGCAATAGGGAAGAACTGTTCGAGGGCATCTGGACTCCTGATCAGCTTTCGCGCGCTCGTCATTTCCAAGTTATGACCACTAACGGATCTGGTATTCGGCGATGCGACGAAGCATCACAGGCACTGGTATGCCTCCTCTGATGTGGTACTTCGCCAGCACCGAAGGCTGTTCCTTCGTCACCGGGCTCTGGCAACAGCGTCAGAAGCCGTTCGGAGAAAACACGAGAACCTCACAGTTTCCACCGAGTTCGTCGTCGACGGCCGGAAAACAGTACCCCAACGGAGACGGCCACCTTCAAGTTCGCTCAATGCCAGCAGGCGCAGCGTCTCTGCGACGGTGTTGCAGTCGTCGGTCCAATTGCTGTCTCGCGCAGGCCCGTGCAGAAGGACGGAGACAACGACGTAGTCCGAGTCGAGGAAGGGAGTTGGCAAGATGCTGACATCCAGTAAAAATCGCGCACAATCTCCGAAAATCCAAACTCACTCATCAACCGACGCGGTGCGCAGCTGATACGCCATACGCAGCCGTAGAAGAGTTTGCTGTTGGATGGATAGTTGGCCGGGGCTGGGGGAGCCTCTCTCAGACTCCCAGTCGGATGGAATCTCCGACTCCAGCTGCTCGTGGCCAGAGCCGGGCACGAGGACAAGCGCGTCGTGCGGCTCGTCGATGTGCGGACCCAGGCTTCTCGAACGAGAAAGCGGCTCGAAGAGGTCTGCGAAGGCTTCCGGGCGGGCCGGAGATGACGCTGAGCGCGCCCGCGTCGGCTTCGTCGGGCAAAGTAGCGAGGATATGTGCCTCCTGCTCTGGGTTGAGAGGCTCGTAGCCCGCGGGACACTCGACCTGACCAAAGAAGACGTGTCTCAATACAGAAAACTCTGTCCTGGTGGGAAATCTAGACAACTAACCTCCCCACGATAGACCTCGTCGTGGTCTTCCATATGCTGGGTGATGCGGTTGTTTTGAAGGAGGTCGTCCCGCAGGGACAAGAAGGTTCGTGACAAAACTGGACTGCCCGGCGGGTCGCGCTTGAAGGAGAACATCGCGCCTGAACGCGTGCGTGGGCGTGACGGCGTTCGGAAGTTCGAAGAAGCCTCAGTGGACGACATTGAGGTGGCGGGTCTCTTTTCTGGGCGGAGTGGGGAAGGCCGGCTTTTAGGTAGGTGCTTTTGTTGCGACCGGGTTCCGGCGGTACAATATTTGGCTCCTGAGATCATGACGAGACCCAAGCGAGACCCCAAACCTGTGCAGAGATGCCTGGCGTGTTTTACCCCTGTAACATTCGCGAATGATGAATCCTCAGGCTGACGGTTCTCGGCAACACCGTGCACGAGGCCGAGGAGGAGGCGGGGTGGTATGTACGTTGAACCGCACTCGCTTACCGGACAGCGGGTTCCGTGCATTCATCGGTCCAACACCGGTGGTGCCCACCGCGCGAACTCCGTCGGTACTTATCTAAATACATACTGTAGAGTCTCAACTCGGCTCCATCTAATTGCAAGCGGATCACGTACCGTCTCAGGCTGGACTCTCTTCAGATACATATTGCTCGTGTGTGCATGATAGGACCAATTTAGCCCTGCGTGGCCCCGGCGGACCCTGCTTGCAAGGCCAATGCCGCTCGTATTCCGCTTAAGGCAAGGAGAAGATTGAGAGTTCACTCTCACGCTGTCGTGAAGTGAGGCGATCAAGTATGTATTGACGTCCGATTGGGGCAATACAGTACATTGCGGTTCAAGCCGTACCACCTCTCGTAACCTTTGACAGGCTTCTTCTGCTGCTGATGCGTCGATCATTGCGCGAAGTTGAACGGAGCGCCTCCGTTTGCCACGGATTGGTAACTCGCCGTGGCGAAGGGAGAGGCATGGTGAGACGACCCAATAGCCGAATGCCGTGGCTCATTTCAAAGTAGCATGCGGGTGTCCGAAAAGAGCGCGGGTTGTAAGCGGATGCCCATAAGGCAACCAGAGGGCGGCGGTGAGGCACGATCGAGAAGTCTGAAGGCAGTAACATGAGCGGGGAGGAAAGGAAAGGAAAGATCAATTCCGCAACGGTCCCTACAAGGAAACAAGCGGGCCCCGATACCGACATACAAAGAACGCGAGGTTTTTCGGCCATCGGCCCCTGGGCTTTGTTTCAAAGAAAATTTTAGAGGTCTCCGCGCTTGAATGGGGCGGGAAGGAATTTCGATCAGGGGGACTTTCTCCCCATTTGGAGTGAATAAAGTCTCCTCACGATATGGTGGAAGCAGAGTTTGCCGCGCATTTCCTGTCCGCGGTATCGTTCTCGGCATCAATCAAGTTAACCACCGGCCCCCGACTGTCCGAGAACGTCGCATCGCGCCTGCGGATAAGTACGGGTACATACTGCATCGCCATCTTAGCTACTTTAGTATAGCTTTCGGCGTTAAAACACGTTCTCACCCAAATCAACATCACTCGTAAATATTCCCCTAAACGGAAATTTTGCGGTATTACTTTTTCTTAGAAATGTCGTGGAATCGGCGTGGATCCACTTCGATTTTTTGCCGTTGTTGTTGTCACGGCCCGAACCCCGAGGTCCCATTTCCACGTTACGCGTCTTCTGTTGATCATTCTTTGTCACAGGAAACCAACCATGGACGGCCCCGCGAACGCGAACGCGAACTCGCAGTATATCCTTCCCAGCATTCCTGCGGAGCTCCGTCCGGCCACCTATGTTAAGCTCAAGGTGGCCCAGTACAGACCGCTGGGCCTCACCAGCGATCCGCTGTACTCATATGTGCACGACGTCATGATTCCTGCCCTCCTCACCGAGGAGATGAGGAGCCGCCATGGTTCACTGCGCGGAGGTAAAACGAGGCCTGCGTGGATCCAGGACAACCTGATTTCCCAGTGCCTGCGAGCCACTCAAGCGGAAGAAATGGGCTACACCAAGGACAGCGTCACAAGCGTGCGTGCGCTCGGAATGCACTCCTCGCCACCTAAAATTTCATAACAGTTAGCGACAAGCATGACCACAAACGCCGTCAAACGCCTCAGGAGCGGTAAAGGCGACCCCAAGGACGACGGCGACGACGACGACGACGACGACGACGACGACGACCTGGGTTATCCGGGCCCCCAACAGCGCGCCGCGCTGGAGGACGATGAAATCGTAGAGCGCAACATCCGCGACCATGGCCGAAGGCGTACGCGAGCGAAGACCGTCGCAGCGCCCTCAACTTTGCTTCGCTCCGCAATTGAGAATCTTCTGCCGATGGCCAGCGTCCCGCAGCTTCAGGCGGTGTTGCAAATTCTGGTCGCCGCTGCGTCAACCGCTCAGCCCCCGCAATCATATCCCCCGTACCCTTCAAAAACAGAATCTGGGACCGCCAATCCCGACTTGGCGTCGATCCCATCGCACATCTTCTCCGACTCAACTCGGCCGCAACAAAACCCAATGGCACTCCTGCATCATGATGGCGAAGCCAGTGGACCCGTGCCTTTTGCTGCCTTCGGCTTCAACAGCGACCCCGTGGGCGCTTATAGGGAGACGCCGCTACACTACTTCCCCGCATCTCTCCAGCCAGAAGACAGAGAGCAGACCTTGCCCACGCCGCGCGGCGCCACTCCGGGGCCAGAGGTATCTAATGGTCCTCCATCCAAGCATGTGGCCTCTGGCAACGCTCCGAGTACAATGCCAGACGCCGACGACTTCCGTATGCTAATAGTGGCGGAGCCCACTCCCATCCCCCTGGATCGGACCCCGTCAGCTCCGTTGCCCATACTTCCTCGCAGCAACTTCAACCAGACCGATAACGTTGCTTCGGCATTGGCATTCCCGAAGCCAGCAGACACTGACCCGGAGTCAATTGTCGCACCGACAGATACACTTGGTGATCGGCCGGGGCCTGGCGCTCAGTCGCCGAACACATCGGTCGCTGTAAACGCCAGCGTGGTCGTCCCGTCGCACTCTGCGGTGTCGCACTCTGCGGTGCCGCCAAAATCGGCTGAGAGCAGGACCGTGGAAGCGACCAGAACAAGCAACGGAGAAACATCATCGCATACCATGGGCAATGACGAGGAAGCTTGCCTCGTAGCGTCGCAAGAGGCCGTCCATTCACTGTCTCCGCCGGGATCGCCTCTGGGTTCGCTGACTCCATCACCGTCGCCAGACATGCTCAAGCAGGCGTCTGGATCTGGTGCGCCTCTGCGTGCTGATGCGCTGCCTCGTCGCATTCGTTCCGACCCTTTGTCGAGCTCGAGCTCGGAGCGATCTCCCGCCAGAAAGAAGAGTACCCCGTTGAAGCCCAATGTTACGGGGGAGATAACACCAAACGACGTCGAGGATCGAGCTAGCTCGGCGTTTAATTTCGCCAGCGCCCGAAAGAAAAGATCAATTCTGCACTAGGCACTGGACCTGCAGGGGGGCGCAAGCGGAAGGAAAGGGGCGAGGAGGAGGAAAGCTCTGCGGCTCCCCAGGCAAAGCGCGTCACTCGATCAACCGCGGTCAAAGAGTCAAAGCCGTCGTTCCTGCCAGTGGGTGCTGTCGAAGGTCGCTCGCGGGCGCATGGGAGGTATTACGAGGTGGTTGAACCGGTGCCAGTGGCTATGCCCGATCCGTTGGCACGCAGGAGGAAGAAGAAGACATAGTGTAACTACACCACATGTCCATTGTCAACACAAACATACGCGCGTGCGTTGTCGCAGAAGAGAAGTTGTGCGTGCGTACCACTGTACTTCAAGCGATGGACACAGCTATAGAGTGGACACTTCTGGGGATAGCGTGAGGTTGTGATTCAGAGCAAGTCTGAATCGTCGGCCATGCGAGGTCTTCCTTGCCTGCGGCCTGGCGGGGTTCAATCCCGCTGATGTAGAGCCCGAACCCCGCTGAACGTCAAAAGCAACCCCGCTAGAGTGAACACGTAATGAAACTTACCCGACGCAAGTCGCACCGCAAACGCAGCGACTGTGACAAACAACCCGTCTTGAAAGGGTCGAAAGACGGACAGCCAGAGCCTTTAGAGGAGAACAAGGTGCTCGACAAAGCCGATGCTGTCGGAACAAGCGACGCAAGACCAGCTGTACGCTCAAGTGAGTGGATGGAGCTGGGACGATGTCGGGCGCACCATACAATGGGCGATTTGGTGCCGACGGTGCATTCTAATATCTTTTGAGTATCAGAGATGACTGCCCAACGGCCCACGTCGTGAGGGGATGCGCACCGGCTCGTTCCGTTCCGATGTAGCCAAGTAGATATAACCCGCGAAAAGACGAGGTTCGGTGTGTCGTCGATGTCTCCCAGTCTTTCCCAAACACACCGTCTTTAGTCAAGCGTAATCCCGTTGGAGTGGACAACAGTAAACGGGTTTCGAGTACGATTCAGGTTCCCTCACGTATACGTTCAATTGTCCCGCCTTTAGATAAACGGCGTGAAGTCCTGCGACGCGTTGAAAGTTCCGTTCAGCTGCTTTCGTCTACGAGAAGTGTTAATGGACTCGAAAGGCAGGTAGCAGAGCGATCATGGCAACCCACTGACAGTGCTGCTTCGAAGTGCGTCTGGTAGGATGCGTTCCCGCCGATCGTATAGCACCCTTGCCGAAGTTTTGCTGGCTCGTTCTGTTCGTCGTACGGCGAAACGTTCTGCTGTTGTTCCCCCGACCGTCCTCGGTTTTGAACGTCGATAATGTCGTCCCAGATGTAGATGGATTGACGCAAACTATTATGTTCCAGTTATGAGGACGTCGAGAGGACTTGAACGAGCTCTGATAGACTGTATTTTGCAGCGTATTTTGAAGACAGCGGTGGGCCTTGATGTTCCTTCAATTCTTGAATTCGTCGTCTGTCTTCTGAGTACTTTCTGGTGTCGAGACGGTCGATAGCAAGTTTCGCGATTTGTGACGCATCACCAGCGTCTTGGTGTCTTACACCGACGACCTTTGCGGCCAGAAGATGACGTCCGCCTCGCGCTCATTCCTTGCCGGCTCCTCTCGAGCAGACGACGACTCCTCTCAAAACGGGTTTTGATTAGAGTCGCTGCCTGTGCGGTGTGGGTCGGGAAAGAATTGCCGGGGAGACATGGAACCCCGCGAGTGTGTTGGAGACTGCATGCGCCAGCCGCTCACGTCGTCGGCACCAAATCGCCCGTTTTATGGTGCGCCTGGCCACCAGATATCGTCCAAGTTCCATCCACTGACTTAAGCGTACAGCTGGCCTTCCTTCGACGGCTGCGACTTTATCGGGCCCAGTCCAACCTGCCCGTCTTTCGATCACCAGCCAACTGCATGAATGCAGACGGGGCCCGTGCTCCGGTTCCTTCCAGCGGTTGCACCCGCATCTCTCCCGAGTGCAGCGAGACTCCCGAAACGGCCTTTGGCCAGATTCTCTGCCTTTGACGACACCCTGAGTTTCGTCTTTGGCGATTGTTGCACAAACTGGAGTACTCTGGCACGCTACGAGCATCAGTGAGCATCCTTTCGCGACGCGCCTCCGATACTCAACATACGTTAGCATGCATGTTATCACCACCAAACCGTCCTTTGCTTGGTACGCCCAGTCAGCGGACATTTTGCGAGTTCCATCCATTTACTCGAACGTATAGCTGGCGTTACGACTGCGTAGACCCGCAACTACTCGGTAGCGCGTTGGAGCTCGGCGTCGGCGAAAACGAGTACAAAATCCTGGATGACACATGACGCGCCACAAACTTTGCTTGTTGACGACTGCGTGGTCTGGGGCGGAGAATACCTTGGAGCGCATCCTGCGTGAGCAGGCGCTTGAGGAGGACATCCCCGCGTTAACCCTCTCCCCGTCGTCGTCAGCGCAGTCAGCGGGCGCCTCTGGCCACAACCCCGACAGAAACCTTCGCCGCTCAACGTGCGTAACTCCTTCGTCAGCAGAAGATCGCACTGACGCCGCTCTGCTAGGCTTATTACTCCAGGCTTCCTGGCAGAACCCTTGGCTCTCCCCACCACACGGATTAAGCTTGCGAACTCTAAGTGGGTTTTTGTTCATTCATTTCCCCATCGTGCTGCGGCTGTCTCCTCATATGCTATAGGTTTTGCTGCGCCATATCCCAGGCCTCTGCCCTTCCTGCCGTCGTAGGCAGGATACCTGTCGCCGCCACCCGCCATGCACCCCACGTATCCTTGCGGGTGGTACTTCCGTCGGTGTACCAAACCCACAGACGTCAAGCCCGAGGCAACCTTCGAGTTGGTTGTTCATCCCAAGACCTCAAGACGCTCGCTGATACCGAGCTCGGCTGGCGGCGCGCACAGGCGACGGCGAGAGCGTAGCATGTCGTACATCGACCACCCCATCAGGGCAAGCACGCGTCTGCATCGCCGTAACGGTATACGGCGGCTCCACCATCGAGCCGACTGTTGTCGAGGAGATTGGAGCTGTCTTTGATAAGCAGAGCGAGTCCTCGCAGGGTGGACGGCGCCGTTCACGAACGAGCTGGAATTCAAGAATTCTGTCGATTTCAATCCGAGACACATCGAAAACCGTTGTCGCGAAAGGTCACTCTGAGTTTTCTTGCGTAAGTTCACTTTCCTTGGCGGTCTTTCTTTCCTTTCCGGGTTTTTGATCTTTTCTTCTACCAGCTACGGCATCTCTTTTCTTGGGATGGTCATCCCCGGAGACGTGCTCGCAGTCAGGATTCGAATTCTCGCGGGGAAACTCCTCGACTACTGGCTGGGGATCACGTCGAGCATAACGTGCACAACCGCTAGAAGTAGGCACCTGCATCTCCAAGACCTTTGCCGAGGACGCGTTGCGCGAGGTCCGTCGACATCGCTCACGAGCAAGATTGTTAACTTTCACGTCGAGGCCAGTCTCTTTCGTGTTTATCCTCTCATTTTTGTCGTTCTTATTCGATTTCAGGTCAGCAATATGTTTGCGCCTGCGAACTTGTTGCGCTTCAGACGACGACGACCAACCAACCTCTTCGACTGGCTCGACATCGCGAAGGCACGTGACTCGTCAGCATCTGTCCCTTCTCTTACTGACGCATTCTTCCAGCTGAGCGAGAGGTTCAACGTCGAGCAGGCCAAAGGAACTCCTCGCGATATGGTCAAGGAACATTTTGCGCACACAGTAGCAGCAACAACTGCGCCACGGTCTCGCTCCCGAGTAATGCCCTGCCGGTCCGGTCTCCCTCTCTTTGTGCTGCTGTGCTGCGCTTCCATGCCCGTGAGTCTTTTTTTTCTGCTCTGCTTCATTTTTCCTCGAACGTGTACAGACTCGTTGAAGAAGATCAACTGTACTTGCTCACCGGAAATTACATTCCCAACCCAATCGCCATCCTATCGCCGCGACCAAGAACCACGCGCAATTCACCTACACCCCAATCTCACCTCCAGGACACGTTCGACTCACTGAGCCGCATCTGCACGAACTTGTCCTGAACACCAGTCTGAGGACAAGGCGGAGACTGCTGAAGCTTCGGCCGCGGCACCGGTTGCTGCTGGCCCCTTCCCGTCGCGGTTGCGGCCCCTTTCTTCCCCGGTCGAGGCCATGCCGTTCAAGGCCCTAGACGTTCCAGCGATCATTGTCGCTAAGAAAAAGCAAGAGGCAGAGCAACGAGGTGCCGTGGTGCAAACCGTCAGGGACTCGGGCCTCGTTTGGCGGCAAGTCGACGCGCTGCAGAAGAATATCCTCGACGACCCTCAGTTCGCGTTCTCGCGGCATCGGAGAAAGGCGAAGAGACCTTCCGGTCGCGTGGCTTGGGAGTGCATTGGCCGCAGGCACACGAGCTGGCTTAGCAAGTGCACAACTGGCACATGTCGGGGCTCGGATTGGTGCGCCCAGGCAACATCGCCGAAGAGAGCTGGGCGACGAGGGCATCCCGCGCATGTTCGACCCGCTCAAGGCCCGTGGCTTCGCCTCGTCGTGGAACTAGGGCGCACCAGACATGCTGCTCTTGTCGCGTCGCAACCGATAGCGTCAGCGCCGCTGTTCTCCCAGCCCCGGTGCCCACAAGTCGCCATTTCGACCGTCTCGGCCGAGAAGGTCTCGCTCCTCCCTTCAAGCGCCAGATTTGTTGCAACTGGATAACGGCTCTAACTTGACCGGTGTCTACCTTGCTCTCCTCACCGAGATCGCGCCCCTTCTGGGACAAGAACATCCTCGGAGATTATCGCATCCTCTCGCGTTACAACGACGTCGGCTACCAGTCGATTTTAGTACGACTCACCGTGCCTTGGATCGTGGTTTGTGCCGACTTCATTTTCCTCTCAATTGTAACAGGACGGCAGCAGGAGCTGTGTATGGACGAATGTACCGCGTGGCTGAGATTCAGTAGATGATGGTGTATGACTTCTGTGTGTATCGCGGGGTTAAACCCACGGACAGGGGTTATCCAGTGGTTGTCCCAGGGATATCCTGGGACGTTGCGAGGACTTATGTAAGCAACTTCGGGATCGCGCCCGACGATAAACTTTCGAGAACTGCCCTTAGAGGGTTGTTTTCAGCGCTTGCGGGGACGATCCCATGTGAGCGGGGTTGCATCTGAATCCCGCTAACGTGAGTCCCACGAGGAACTGAGATTTCCCTTCCAGTGACCTGTGGGATAAGAGCGCGATAGAGCCCAGAGATGTCCCGAAGAGTTTCCCAGGACCTCTTCGAGCGCGGCGAACAACCTTGGCCGGCTCAGAAATGGACGCGGGGTTGGATAACACCGAAGCCTGAGTCTTTTGACCAGAGATCTTCCCCAGGGCTATCCCCGTTATCTCGCGCTATGCTGCCTATTCTACGCTGCCTGTTTCTTGTAGGGACCGTTGCGCAATTCCGTTTCTTTCCTTTCCACAGTGTGAACGATGGGGTCCTCTCGATTCCAGCACGACCGTCAAAGCCGCCCACCTCGGGAGGAAACCTGCTGAAGCTTCTCATGTGTCTCGCGGGATTCGCTTGGTGTTAGCGGGATAAGTAAGACACCGCTCCTGCGACGATCAAGACAGGATCCTGGGGATATGCCGCGAGCTGTCCCAGCGATATCCCAGGACTATTAATATGCCAGGGCTGATGCAACAACGGTTTTGTCGCACGAGCCATCCTTTGGGGTCCTTCTTGCCAGGATCCCTCAGATAACCCAGGACTGCGCCCAACGACAAAGTGTCGAGAACTGCCCTTACAGGGTTAACCGGTTGTTCTCAGCGCTTGCGGGGACGATCCCATGTGAGCGGGGTTGCATCCCGCTAACGCCAAGTGAACCCCGCAAGGCACCGAGACGGTCAGTTTCATCCCGACGTCAGTCGTCGCTTCCCGAGTTCCGCTCTAAACATGTACCTGCGCAGCGTTATTCTGAACTTATTCATCGCGCGCGATATAGCCCACACGTATTCTGGGCACTATCTGCTCCCCGACTCTTAATATGCAAGAGCGTCGGCGGTCTCGGCATCGCCTCTACTCGTAGTAACAGCAGCGGCATCGGCCTCAGCACGCCCCACTGCGAATTGCCCAGGAGTATGTCTTCTGCTCATGTCCTAGAGTCTGGCCTAGGTAGGTGACCACGGGAGATAAGTATTAATACTGCGAGCGATCTCCGTCGCAGTGCAACCTGCTTGGTGTCGAAGGCATGAGGCAGTCCCTCGCTGTGGCCGACGAAACTCACTAGGCCAGACATCACTGGCATTTGAACTACCAAGAAAAAGACAAAGAAGTTCCCGTTCCGGCTATCGCCATAAGCCTCCACGGCGCAGCGTTTCCGACCGTACCTCGTCATGACTCGTCCATCTCGTTTTCTCGCCCCTTCCCCTTCCCTCCGGAGTTCGCATGGGACAATACCGGGCCTCGCCCCTTCGTCCAAGCCCGCAGGCTCATCTCCGACGGCCGCTGGAGCAAAGCATCCGCAGGGGGGACGAACGACGTCAGCCGACCCCGCAGAACCAACTCGTGGGCGACCCGCACATGATCGGAGGCTAGCTGGAAGACATGGCCCAGGTACTTGAAGATGTGGGGAGAGTCCACCACCCCTCCACGCAACGCAACAGCCGCGAGCAAGGTTGCATCGCCGCCCAGTGCGTCGTACTCCTTGATGAGGGGCGAATGAGACGCGTACCCCTCACTGGGTATACCCAAGATAGTTCCGCGGGAAGGTGAGGAAGGTAATGCATCAATTTGGTACAACATATGCACCCAAGGAGATAGTCGCAGATTGGGCGGGACATCGGGGTCGGAAAGGGTGAGCTCGGAGAAGGCCAGGGCCAGCTTCGCATCCGGGCCCTTGGCCTCGGGAGGCAGCCTCGTCGCCTCAAGTGCGTAGTCGAACATATGCAATACGTCAGAGGTTGAGAAGCAGGACCAGTCGTAAGGCTCTTCGTCGGTATCAGGAACCGCTTGTATCCTTGTAGGGATTCTGTCCTTCCTTCCTCGGTCTCGGATATCCCTGCCGTCGTCGGGGATACCCGAGTATTCTTCCGCTACCTTGGTAAAGCGCCGGCGGTCTTCCGCTGAATGCGCTTGCTTCACCGCTTGACTTGCCTTGTTGTCGGGCGTCGGGGTAGTCCGCGGCCGTGAAGACCGCCGATGGACCCTCGGAAATTCGAGGCACTACTGGCGCCGGATGAGATGTTCCGGCGGCGCATGGTGCCGGCACAATCGACGCTGGAGCCGCCGTCGAACGCCCGGCCGTTTCACGATGCTGGATAGGAATGCGACCGTGGGTCCTCCGGCGAACTCGACGAGCCTCGGCGGAGGGCGAGCGAGGACGATTTGAATGTCGATCCGGGATCGCGGGGGGGAGGAGTCGGTGGCATACTATCCCAAAATGGAAACGAGCGCCTGCAAGCAATGGTTAGCGGTTGGGGGATGCAGCACGAAGAAACATACGCAATCGGGCGAGGTCCTGGTACCTTGAATCGCTGGTCAACAGTGCAAACTGCCCTTCACCAAGGTGCTCCCACCACCGGAATTGCCGCGATAGATTATCTCCTGCTGCATATTGTTCTGACACTGCCGCCCAGGCAACGCAGGCCTGCTTGTGGCGTTGGCAAAGGTCGCAGGCCCGACGCGCCTTTGTGGAGCGAGGCATGTCGTCTGTGGTACCTAGCCTCGAGCGATAGCCTTCTGGATCGGCAGAGCAAAGACGGTCGACCGCCACGCATCGGTCGCAGCGGGGATGAAGGGAGCGGACCACAGCACCAATCGGTGTCTGCCAGGACTCGCCGCTGAACTGACGCGAGTAGGTGGGCACTAGTCGCTGAAGACGAGGTGCCTTAGGGATATCCCAGGCACGCTCAGGAGAGCCGAAGACGACTGGTTTCGACCATTGGACAGGTGGCATCATGTGATCAGGGTCGAAAACCGCGTCGTTACCGTCAGGCCGAAGACCAGCAGAACTGGCGGCGGGGAGAGGAAACTGCGATGCGGAGAGACCGCTCTGAGGGGGCACAACATTTGCGGTGGTGGTTGGAGCCGGCCAGCGTGAACCGTTTGTAGCCGGCGATTCTCCGAGAGGAATAGGTGTTAACGGCATAGGCCCCAACCGATGTTCTTCAGCCTGAGCTCGAATGTTTGGACAGTCGGTGCTCTGCTGGTTCACGTTGGTGGCCGTCGGAAGTAAACCTGGCGAGGAGAAGTGTGACAGATTCGGGAAAACTTGATCTCGTATTAAATTTGCAGTCGGTGACGGAAAACGTCGAAAGATTTGAATCGTCCCAAGAGCGGAGCGTCCCATCAGTTCCATCTGGGCATTTGGCATCCATCGCGTCAACGGCGGTGTCACCGCCGTTCGGGCCTCAGGGCGACTCAGCTTGCTGTTGGCTTGCTCTTATTTGGGCTGGCAGCTGCAGGATTTACTGTAATCCATCAACCAAGATACAAGATACCATGCCTAACATCGTGTGCTGAATGAGCCGCCGTCTGTACATTCTCCTCATGAGCTCAGGCGGCGGCTACGTGTGATCTCAAACCTCAGGTGTAGCAGTGGTGTAGCCTGGTGTAGCGTGCGCAGTGACTAGTGACTCGCCTAGCTCTTGTTCATGGTGTGGCCTGGCCAGGGGTAAGGGACATTGCTCTGAGGTCGGCGGATCCAAGGCGGATCTCCCTCCCATACGTCAGAGTCCGACTCAGACCGCTGTCGGCCAACTGTCGGCACTGTCGGAGCTCACAGTGTCAGAGTTCCGATGGGACTGATGGAACTGATGGAACGATTGGAACTTGGGCCCATGGGAGGATTCATTTCCCAAATGCTCTCTCCTGAAGCCCGCCAATTGGCAATCCGCCAAGCTTAAGTATTCTCCACCGAGAAGGTGGCTGTCTCGTACACGCGCGTCTCAAATCGGAAGAACTGGACAGCCTCAGCGCGATATCTCGATTGTTGTAGACCAAGATGCCGCTTCAGCCTTCCGGTCCGCGACCCCCAGCGATGCATCGATGATAGCGGTAGAATAACAGGTGGTAAGACCCGCAATGCGGCAAAAAATGCCTGCTGGGTACCCGTCCTTGAAGCACCTTGCCTGGCAGGGGAACGGAAGCATGCCAGTATCGTCTTCGTCCTGCAGCCAAGTCGCTGTCGTCCAGTGCCACTGGTGTGCCAGTCCTTAAGATTAAGGGCCCGCTCGGTGGCTCCGGGATCGTTTCCGTACACAGCCAAAAATATACCAGATGGCAACGGACACCTTTGGCATCCATTCCGTAGCCATATGTGTGTTCGGTGGCAACCGGCTAGCTTCTTCACACAATCACACGAGTATATCCAGCGCAGCGCGCCGCCCTCCTTGCCCTCCCCTCCGTCTCTTTATCCCTCCTCGGCACCATGCCCGAGCCCGCCCCCATCGTCGCTGCTGAGGCCCCAGCCAAAACCACGGGCAAGGGGCAGAAGAAGCCCTCTACCCGTGTCAAATGGCGGGATGCAGACGATTCTGTTCTCGTGGATGTTCTCGTGCGGGAGAAAAACGAGTATCAGACCGATAGTGGGTGGAAGCCCCAGGTCTGGGCAATCGTTGCCGCGGCACTCAAAGACTCGCCCGGTGCAGCAAAGACGGCCGCAAAGTGCCAGGACCACTTTGGCACGGTGCGTAGCCATGTTCTCTCCGTCGAATCTTGCTTGATATGCCTTTTGCAGATCAAGGCCAAGTTTAACGAGGTCAACGAACTGCGGAAGAAGTCGGGCTTTGGCTGGGACGATGGCTTAAAGATGGCCACCGCGTCGGATGAGACATGGAAGGATTTTGTCGAGGTCAAGGTGCGTCGCAGTGTATTCTGTCTCTTTGCCTTTCTAATGATCCTCTACAGCGCAACGAATGGGCCCTCAAGTGGCAGAAGGCCACCTTCCCCCTCTTCGACGACATGCTCTACCTCGTCGAGGGGATTGTTGCGACGGGCGAAAACGCGTTCCATGCGGGGAGCAGCACCACCACACCACTGTCCGGTGCGCTGGCTGGCACCTCACACGGCCACGATGACAACGATAAATCCCCTGGATCCCCCACAACCTCCCACAACCCCCAAACTCCTGCGCGCCCGAGTCGCGGCCCTATCCCTGCCCCACAATTCAATGATGCAAATCCCTCCTCCCCATTCACTGCACCCACCTCTCCTCGTGCTGGCCAGAAGCGCGCAGCTTCTTCTTCCCCGCAGAAGCCCAGCGGTGGGCGCCAGCGTCGTCGGAACGCGGATGCAGCCAGTGAGATGGCGGCTGCTCTCCGCGATGTCGCGGGGGCTTTGCATGTCCGAGGCAGCCCCGAGATTCGCGCGCGCGCCGTCGAGTTGTTGGAGGAGGATGGGGATTTTAGTGACGACGATGTGGCTATTGCGATGGAGCTGTTTGAGGAGAAGGTGTCCGTTGCTCAGACGTACATTGCGTCGCGCAACAAGGAAACTCGTACCAAGTACCTCCAACGCCGTCTTGAAAAAATGAATACATAATATCGAGTAGTATTCTAATTAGTAGCAAAATATACTCTCTGTCTATTCTCCGACTGGTGCAACTTCACGAACAACAATACCTTTCGTCAGCATGTACGCCTTGTAGTCTGCCCACATGTGCTTCGCCATCGCGTCGCGACGCGCCGACGCGCGATTGCGTTCAGCCTGCGTGATGGTAAAGCCCAGTTCTTCCGCTGAGATCTCCGTTGGCTCGTTGAGCATGAGGTCATGCAACGAGCTATCGCGACGGGTAGGCGTCGGCCCTGCTGGAGTGCCTGTTGATGGGGTGCCAGTAGTATTCGGAAGGTCCTCCTCGACGCTGCCATCGTCTTCCTCGTCGTAGACGCGGATGAAGTTGTGAAGTGCGCAAATGGCCGAGATAAGTTGCGCTTGGGTCTCGACAGGATACTCCGGTGCTCCGGAGGTGAAGATAGCCCAGCGGCGCTTCAAGACCCCAAAGATCCGTTCGACAACGTTTCGAAGTTGGGCGTGGCGAAGGTTGAATAGTTCCTTGTAGTTGCGGGGCCTGAATCTTGGTCATAATGCAGATAAATGCAACACCAAAACACACACCGTAGGTTAGCAGATCCCCACTCTTTCAAATGATAGCGTACACCCCGATAGGGCGTCATCAACGCGTCGCACAGAGGGAACCCAGCATCCGCAAGGTAGTATTTCCCGAGAGGCACTGCGAAGTCCGCCTTCCGTGCATAGTTGTAGATATGGGAGTCTGCGGCGCTCCCTTCCCATCCCGACAACACGTAGACAAAGATGAGTGCGAAATTGCATGCTGCAAGGATGTTCTGGCCGATGAACCCTTTGCGATTGCGGTATCGGGGCATCGAGGCGACGGGGACCCACGCAGAGAAATGAGATCCATCAATAGCTCCACGGCACTCGCGAAAGTACGGATAGAACTTGCGTGTCGCCTTGACTTCGGGTGGGGTGCTGTTCGGAGGGAGGTGAACGTGTTTTGTGTAGAAGGAGCCAGTGAGACAGTTTAAAACTGTGTGGATCGATCTATCCGCTGGTTAGATAGCACATAGACATTGTAACCCAGGCATACTTGCTGATTGTTTCTCCGCTACGCTGGAAGCGTTCTTGGAGAAGACGGCTACGACTTCCAGTACGCGCCCAGTGAAGCAAAGTGGCCAATTTCTCGTGTGCGGTTACACCCCTGGTAGAGCAAAGCCCATTGTACATCTGAAGCTCGAACGAGAGACGGAGGAAGACATGCTGCGACATGCCGATTTGTTCCTTGAAGCGGCCAGCATGCCCAAAGAGCAACTCGTCCAGCCATTTCTGGCCGGTGAGTGCTGATGTGTGCTTGGGGACTGCATCCTTGAGTCGCATTCCGCTCATGACGGTAATTGCGGCAAGCATACAGCCCAGCGACACGAGAATGGTGCGGCGCCGCCTTTCCTCCATTTGACGCTTTTCTTGGCGCATTGCAACGCGACGGCGACATTCTGATGTGCACGTGACGCGTTTCGAAAGGGTCCGGAGGGCATACAACGAGTCCGGGAGGGCAGCGACGCGTCGGGGGAGGCGGAAGGGGCAGGACGAAGCTTTTGATCTACGTTACATGCGTGACTATTGGTATCCGACGGTGCCCGATGATTTCCGGGGCCGTTGCCATCTCATGAACAAACTTGGATACCATTTGACCGGCCTGGGAGTCTGGGTTGCAGCTAGCCGAGCCCGTTGCCAGACTGGCTACGGAAACGATCCCGGAGCCACCGAGCGGGGCCCTAAGATTAAATGGCCACATGGTCCCACATTTGGGTACCGGCCGACTCAACCACTTAACGGGGGGCGAGCTGTACCCTCCAGGGAGTACGTCGACCCCCCTGCTTCAAGTTCGTGGAAAAGCACAAGCAAGTGAACGTTCAAGTAAAGCAGGCAAGAAAGTCCGTAGAGAGTATCCAGTAGCAAAAAAAAAGCTCTGAAAGACCAAAACCAGAAGCATACCGGGTCCGAACCTTCCGGAATTCCGTGTAATACTACCTACCTACCAGTACCTACCTACCTACCTAGGTCGTGGAAGCCCGAATCGCCCATTGCGGTGTTGCTGGAGTTTTCCACACTGGCAACAGCGACAACCGCACCACCAATTGGCCAAGACGCTCGCGGAACTTCTAGACGCTAGGACTTGGCGGAGTGCAACAAATATCTTGCTTCGACGTTAACCGCGGCGAAGATATAGTAACGCTAGGATTGGTTGCCCGATGTAATATCAAGTCTTCATAGTAATTGGTCCACGGTGACTTGTCTTCCTGGGTCACGGTAAGTCTACTTGCGTATGCCAACATCTTCGTGCGCCGGCGGCAACCCATCCAGCATTACGCCTAAGAACTTGAAGTAGTCCTCCGTTGAATCATCGCAGTCCTTCAAACCCTCGACCACCTTTCCTGCTGACTTCTCCCATTGCGCGTAGAAGCCCGCCGCTATCCGCCGGTATATCTGCACCTGACGCAGCGCGTAGGCCTTCAAACCCTCAGCAATCTCAACCTCCACGTCATCGCGTACCGCATCGACGCGGTGCTGCCATTCGCGCTGAACCCAATGCAGAGATCGGATGACACGTTTCATCTCTTCGCGAATCAGGTCCACCTCCTCATCCCAACGCATCTTCCTTGCCCGTGCTTTAGACCATTGGACACGCACAGCTTTACATCATGAGCGGAACATCCAGGGCCACTGGCAATAATGACGAGGCAACTCACAATCATGCAACTCAGCCCCTGGTTCTGCACTCCTAGCCAACCAAATCCACGATACCGCAGTCGGCTCCGAGTCGCGGCTGAGGTTTGGTTGGGTCCGCAGAGGGCGGGAGCCGTCCGCTCCGCTGAGCTTCTTTGCCGCTGCCGCGTCGCTCTCGGTTTCTATTCGTGCGTTAATGTCACCGTGGGTCAGCAGCTGGAACTCAGGAGCGAAGTCAGGGCCCCGGAGCGCCGAGAGCGCCGCCCTGGCCGTGCGATACTTCTCTGCGATGCGCGCGATTGCCTCCTCGAGCCGTCCCATGAGGGTCACAGAGCGCGTCCACTTTTGTTGGCCGCGCCAATTAGCGTCCCGAAACCAGATGAGATACGTTTTTGCGTGCAGACGGGTGCGCAGCGCCGTCAGCCCGTCGGAGCACTGCCCTCTCCGAAGACTCGCTTCGGCGTCTACGACCCGCTGCGAACAGGACGTTGCGCGTTGCGAGGCAGTGAGCTGTGAGGGCAGATACAGTTTGAGGTGCTCCGGCTGGAGCGGTGGACTTTCAGGATTACGCTCCGCCTCGTCCGCTTCACGCACGACCTCGACGCCGGGCATGTATGTAAGCTGCAGTCGCTCGAAGGTTTGCATTTGTTTCAACAACGACACCCGCAGCTCTTGAATGCTGCTGCCACGACTTGCGGTGAGGTTCTTGTTCTTGAGGGCAGCAATGATGCGACGTCTGTAAATGCGTACTTTGTGAGCCACGCGCAGTGCATATTCGGGAAGAAAACACACTGAATCTCCTCCAGCTGCAGGCCCGCCCGCACGAATGCAGCAACTGTCATCTTGCCGTCAAAGGAAACCCGTCCTGCCCTAATTTCGTCGAGCTCCGACTTCTTGAGATCCTCTGCGATTGCGTGCTCAGACGGGCCCTCTACATCCGGGAGTCAATCACTGGCATACAGAACCAACCAGGAAGAGCTACCCACCGTCTGCTCCTCCTCGTACCACAAATGGGTTTTCTTTTGACGGGTCGGCTATCCAGTTGTCCATGGTCTTCGTCCCAGCTCTGGCGTCTCTCTTTACCAACGCTTTGGTCCAGTTCAGCAAATTCAAGACCTTGTCGACGACGTTCCGCGAGTGCCACGACGAGCTTATTAACGAGCGCCTTCCCTATGTCAGACAGTTAAAAAGAAGCTCAGACGGAGACCGATCGCCTACTAACCAAGTCCATTATTCTTCTCGAAGTTGAGAAAATCGATTTTGTCTTCGAGCACGTCCTGTCGCGCGCCTTCCCCCATCTCCTTCGTTGCCCAGGCTGCCGGATTGAGCGATGCCCAGATCCTTTCTGCCGCCTCGCCATCGGTTTTGCCAAAGCCAAGCAGGTACGCGAGTGCAAGCTGTGCCCGACATTGGAGATCGTGTGCGCCTGCATGCCAGACGGGGAGACCGAACTGACAACACTTGGCCTCCAACTCTGTCGCCAGTTGGCCAAGGTTACCGCCACGTTGCTGAATGACATCTATGCGTTCGAAAAAGTGCACCAACCACTGGCACGCTATATCGTACGCAAAGCCATACTTCAACAATCGCTCCATCCAAAGAGTGCACAGGACGATCCAATCGACGTTGGCGTAACTGGAATGGTCAGGCCCACTCAAACCAAATGCGGCAAACTCACCGCTCTCCCCTTTGAAGGTCACCAAGACCACGACGGCGTACCAACCCATGCCGCGAACAGACGACCCCTACTACGCCTGTCACGCGCAAGCCCCGCGTAAGACGCGTGTCTTTCTGTTTGAGCGCCTGGAACGACGCGCAGGTGCTTATCTAGTACACCAGTCAGAACATCGAGTCGATATTGCTAACCCAACTTACATCCTTCTCCGACACGTAGTGCAACAAATGCTGCTTATATGGCGTTGACTCGACGAAATAACCAAGGCCAGGGCCCAGCGATGGGTCGTCGCGCTCATTTGGCCGCATGCGATTCTTGAGACGGAAGTTGCCGTCAATAGAAAGGAACAGCTGGTATAAGTACCTTTAAAGTCTATCAATTTTTTTAGATAAGGCCGTACAAAAGGACTTGCCGCTTTTCCGGGTGAACCTCCCTCCAACCATCAGGGAGATTGCGGCCATCCTCTGGGCAAGCCCAGCACCGAACAGCCACGGCACCAGGTTTTGTTCGCGCAACACCATCGGCCTCGTGGCCGCGGCCAGCGCGTTTCAAACGTTTCAAAAAGTCGAATTGTCGCGACATCCGACTGAACTCCTTGGCTCGGTCTGGAACGTGGGCCGTCTGGGTCGGGTTGCGACGTCGCTCGAGGGTGCGGACGAAATTCTGCACGTTGACATTGCCGACGGCTCGTAATAATCGAAACATTTCGAGAACCTCGAAGGTTGCGCAAGTAGAGGGCCGCTCCGTTGTCGCTGGGTACCATCCGGCCCGGAGAAGTTGTTGAACAGAATCGGTCCCATCGGTATTGCGACAGTCACAATAACTGAGGTCGACGTTGACGACGCCATAGACGTCAATCACGACCATGCTGCGTCGAGCTCCAGGGCAGGGGCAAACGTCCCCATTATGGCCAAGCTGGTAAACCTCGCCGAGGCCACGAATACCGCCTGCATTGATGTTCTGGTGATGGAGGGAAATTTGGTCCCAAAACTCCCCAGTCCACATCTACAAACAGCTTTCAGGTACTCAGCCACTCTTGACGACGATACGCACCTCCACTGCGTGCAAAGGGTTCCGTGAGTGCTGGTATCTGACGCAGTTTTCGCAAAAGAGACCGTCGCCACATTGGGCACAACGGAAAAAACGTCTCAGGGGGTTGACCTCTGCGAGACAGAGCGAACAATGGGCTAGGAGTCCGAAACCATCCCGTCGGCACATCTCATTGAGGAAGAAGGAAACGAGCGGTCTCCAAACTGCCATTGGATCATCCTAAAGTAACGATCAGTAAGTTTTCAGTGCCGCGATGAGTACGAGCTCACCGAGTCGTACCGCTTTCTTTTCGCGGTAATCTCCTCCTCCAAGACGACTTCCGACGCGGTTATTGTTGCCGCCACCGCAGCCTGAGTTTCTCCGATGTCGCCCTCCACCGGAGTCCATCTCGCCAGTTCCGAATCGGATGCGGTGGCCAGCTTTGGCTTTTTCGGTGGAGAGAGGTTTAAAGCCATGGTGGTGGAGCGTCGCTTGTCAGCAGATATGTGCACCTGCTCATCGGTGTGGACGAAGTCCGCGTTCTCCTCATAATACGCAAAGCGGTGGACGCGGCTTTGCGCTGCCATATTGGAGTGGAGGCAACAACTGGTCACGGTATCAGCATCATCATCATCATCATCATCATGTTTGCTCAAGTAAAAAATGTTACAGAAGCAATCTGGGCCTTCGGACATCTTCGGACTCCCGCACGCGGCCGCCGCTTGCGAGCATCAGCGAGCACGTTTACTCAGAGTCTAGAGAGAGAGATTTCTGGAACATGGTCCCGGCACGGAACGGCCAGCGCCCGTACTACGTACATCAGGCGCCGATGTATGCTACGGATGTAAAGAGTTATCTTGTGTTATTTCCGCACTTTGCCCGTGCTTTCCACCGATCCTATACAACCTCTTGGCCTGACAGAGTTACTAGTAGGGCCTCATAAATTCAAACTAGCGCTGCCGAACCTGACTATCTTGCCTTGCGGGGTTCATTTGGCGTTAGCGGGATGCAACCCCGCTCACATGGGATCGTCCCCGCAAGCGCTGAGAACAACCGGTTAACCCTGTAAGGGCAGTTCTCGACACTTTGTCGTTGGGCGCAGTCCTGGGTTATCTGAGGGATCCTGGCAAGAAGGACCCCAAAGGATGGCTCGTGCGACAAAACCGTTGTTGCATCAGCCCTGGCATATTAATAGTACAGCTCGCGGCATATCCCCAGGATCCTGTCTTGATCGTCGCAGGAGCGGTGTCTTACTTATCCCGCTAACACCAAGCGAATCCTGCGAGACACATGAGAAGCTTCAGCAGGTTTCCTCCCGAGGTGGGCGGCTTTGACGGTCGTGCTGGAATCGAGAGGACCCCATCGTTCACACTGTGGAAAGGAAAGAAACGGAATTGCGCAACGGTCCCTACAAGAAACAGGCAGCGTAGAATAGGCAGCATAGCGAGATAACGGGGATAGCCTGGGGAAGATCTCTGGTCAAAAGACTCAGGCTTCGGTGTTATCCAACCCCGCGTCCATTTCTGAGCCGGCCAAGGTTGTTCGCCGCGCTCGAAGAGGTCCTGGGAAACTCTTCGGGACATCTCTGGGCTCTATCGCGCTCTTATCCCACAGGTCACTGGAAGGGAAATCTCAGTTCCTCGTGGGACTCACGTTAGCGGGATTCAGATGCAACCCCGCTCACATGGGATCGTCCCCGCAAGCGCTGAAAACAACCCTCTAAGGGCAGTTCTCGAAAGTTTATCGTCGGGCGCGATCCCGAAGTTGCTTACATAAGTCCTCGCAACGTCCCAGGATATCCCTGGGACAACCACTGGATAACCCCTGTCCGTGGGTTTAACCCCGCGATACACACAGAAGTCATACACCATCATCTACTGAATCTCAGCCACGCGCGGTACATTCGTCCATACACAGCTCCTGCTGCCGTCCTGTTACAATTGAGAGGAAAATGAAGTCGGCACAAACCACGATCCAAGGCACGGTGAGTCGTACTAAAATCGACTGGTAGCCGACGTCGTTGTAACGCGAGAGGATGCGATAATCTCCGAGGATGTTCTTGTCCCAGAAGGGGCGCGATCTCGGTGAGGAGAGCAAGGTAGACACCGGTCAAGTTAGAGCCGTTATCCAGTTGCAACAAATCTGGCGCTTGAAGGGAGGAGCGAGACCTTCTCGGCCGAGACGGTCGAAATGGCGACTTGTGGGCACCGGGGCTGGGAGAACGAGCGGCGCTGACGCTATCGGTTGCGACGCGACAAGAGCAGCATGTCTGGTGCGCCTAGTTCCACGACGAGGCGAAGCCACGGGCCTTGAGCGGGTCGAACATGCGCGGGATGCCCTCGTCGCCCAGCTCTCTTCGGCGATGTTGCCTGGGCGCACCAATCCGAGCCCCGACATGTGCCAGTTGTGCACTTGCTAAGCCAGCTCGTGTGCCTGCGGCCAATGCACTCCCAAGCCACGCGACCGGAAGGTCTCTTCGCCTTTCTCCGATGCCGCGAGAACGCGAACTGAGGGTCGTCGAGGATATTCTTCTGCAGCGCGTCGACTTGCCGCCAAACGAGGCCCGAGTCCTTGACGGTTTGCACCACGGCACCTCGTTGCTCTGCCTCTTGCTTTTTCTTAGCGACAATGATCGCTGGAACGTCTAGGGCCTTGAACGGCATGGCCTCGACGGGGAAGAAAGGGGCCGCAACCGCGACGGGAAGGGGCCAGCAGCAACCGGTGCCGCGGCCGAAGCTTCAGCAGTCTCCGCCTTGTCCTCAGACTGGTGTTCAGGACAAGTTCGTGCAGATGCGGCTCAGTGAGTCGAACGTGTCCTGGAGGTGAGATTGGGGTGTAGGTGAATTGCGCGTGGTTCTTGGTCGCGGCGATAGGATGGCGATTGGGTTGGGAATGTAATTTCCGGTGAGCAAGTACAGTTGATCTTCTTCAACGAGTCTGTACACGTTCGAGGAAAAATGAAGCAGAGCAGAAAAAAAAGACTCACGGGCATGGAAGCGCAGCACAGCAGCACAAAGAGAGGGAGACCGGACCGGCAGGGCATTACTCGGGAGCGAGACCGTGGCGCGCAGTTGTTGCTGCTACTGTGTGCGCAAAATGTTCCTTGACCATATCGCGAGGAGTTCCTTTGGCCTGCTCGACGTTGAACCTCTCGCTCAGCTGGAAGAATGCGTCAGTAAGAGAAGGGACAGATGCTGACGAGTCACGTGCCTTCGCGATGTCGAGCCAGTCGAAGAGGTTGGTTGGTCGTCGTCGTCTGAAGCGCAACAAGTTCGCAGGCGCAAACATATTGCTGACCTGAAATCGAATAAGAACGACAAAAATGAGAGGATAAACACGAAAGAGACTGGCCTCGACGTGAAAGTTAACAATCTTGCTCGTGAGCGATGTCGACGGACCTCGCGCAACGCGTCCTCGGCAAAGGTCTTGGAGATGCAGGTGCCTACTTCTAGCGGTTGTGCACGTTATGCTCGACGTGATCCCCAGCCAGTAGTCGAGGAGTTTCCCGCCGCGAGAATTGAATCCTGACTGCGAGCACGTCTCCGGGGATGACCATCCCAAGAAAAGAGATGCCGTAGCTGGTAGAAGAAAAGATCAAAAACCCGGAAAGGAAAGAAAGACCGCCAAGGAAAGTGAACTTACGCAAGAAAACTCAGAGTGACCTTTCGCGACAACGGTTTTCGATGTGTCTCGGATTGAAATCGACAGAATTCTTGAATTCCAGCTCGTTCGTGAACGGCGCCGTCCACCCTGCGAGGACTCGCTCTGCTTATCAAAGACAGCTCCAATCTCCTCGACAACAGTCGGCTCGATGGTGGAGCCGCCGTATACCGTTACGGCGATGCAGACGCGTGCTTGCCCTGATGGGGTGGTCGATGTACGACATGCTACGCTCTCGCCGTCGCCTGTGCGCGCCGCCAGCCGAGCTCGGTATCAGCGAGCGTCTTGAGGTCTTGGGATGAACAACCAACTCGAAGGTTGCCTCGGGCTTGACGTCTGTGGGTTTGGTACACCGACGGAAGTACCACCCGCAAGGATACGTGGGGTGCATGGCGAGTGGCGCGACAGGTATCCTGCCTACGACGGCAGGAAGGGCAGAGGCCTGGGATATGGCGCAGCAAAACCTATAGCATATGAGGAGACAGCCGCAGCACGATGGGGAAATGAATGAACAAAAACCCACTTAGAGTTCGCAAGCTTAATCCGTGTGGTGGGGAGAGCCAAGGGTTCTGCCAGGAAGCCTGGAGTAATAAGCCTAGCAGAGCGGCGTCAGTGCGATCTTCTGCTGACGAAGGAGTTACGCACGTTGAGCGGCGAAGGTTTCTGTCGGGGTTGTGGCCAGAGGCGCCCGCTGACTGCGCTGACGACGACGGGAGAGGGTTAACGCGGGGATGTCCTCCTCAAGCGCCTGCTCACGCAGGATGCGCTCCAAGGTATTCTCCGCCCCAGACCACGCAGTCGTCAACAAGCAAAGTTTGTGGCGCGTCATGTGTCATCCAGGATTTTGTACTCGTTTTCGCCGACGCCGAGCTCCAACGCGCTACCGAGTAGTTGCGGGTCTACGCAGTCGTAACGCCAGCTATACGTTCGAGTAAATGGATGGAACTCGCAAAAATGTCCGCTGACTGGGCGTACCAAGCAAAGGACGGTTTGGTGGTGATAACATGCATGCTAACGTATGTTGAGTATCGGAGGCGCGTCGCGAAAGGATGCTCACTGATGCTCGTAGCGTGCCAGAGTACTCCAGTTTGTGCAACAATCGCCAAAGACGAAACTCAGGGTGTCGTCAAAGGCAGAGAATCTGGCCAAAGGCCGTTTCGGGAGTCTCGCTGCACTCGGGAGAGATGCGGGTGCAACCGCTGGAAGGAACCGGAGCACGGGCCCCGTCTGCATTCATGCAGTTGGCTGGTGATCGAAAGACGGGCAGGTTGGACTGGGCCCGATAAAGTCGCAGCCGTCGAAGGAAGGCCAGCTGTACGCTTAAGTCAGTGGATGGAACTTGGACGATATCTGGTGGCCAGGCGCACCATAAAACGGGCGATTTGGTGCCGACGACGTGAGCGGCTGGCGCATGCAGTCTCCAACACACTCGCGGGGTTCCATGTCTCCCCGGCAATTCTTTCCCGACCCACACCGCACAGGCAGCGACTCTAATCAAAACCCGTTTTGAGAGGAGTCGTCGTCTGCTCGAGAGGAGCCGGCAAGGAATGAGCGCGAGGCGGACGTCATCTTCTGGCCGCAAAGGTCGTCGGTGTAAGACACCAAGACGCTGGTGATGCGTCACAAATCGCGAAACTTGCTATCGACCGTCTCGACACCAGAAAGTACTCAGAAGACAGACGACGAATTCAAGAATTGAAGGAACATCAAGGCCCACCGCTGTCTTCACCTTGCTTTCACACCCAGGAGTTGCATTGAAACAGGACAATTTTTTTTTTGATTTTTTCCCTCGTAAATAAGGTAAGTACGACTACGGATACGTCCCATTTAGCGCAGATTTGGTCTTCGAGGCCAGGCTGTGTATGATTTGGACTCGATATACCACATTTTGGGCGACGGGGCCAAGGACCTGGCGCATAACGTGGAGGGTAGAGCGCGCGCAGCCAAATCGGGAACAGTGATGCTCGAAGATTTAATTTAGATCGGTAGACCTGCGTTAGAGAAGAGTAATCTCTCTTCTCTTCTCCTCCCTTTCTCTTCCCCCACATGTTCCTCCTTTCTCCCCTCTTTTTCTCCCTTCTTTCTTGACTTCCTCATCTCAGCTAGGATAATACCTAACGACCAACTACGTGCACAACATACAACATACACTATCTAAAATCGCGTTTCGAACGTCCTTACGCCGTCCTTGTTCGTAGATCTGCACAAGCTCTCCAAGGGATACCGTCCTGCTTCGCTCACTTCTCCCGCGAATCGCACCTCTACCACACCGTCCTTCCCATCCCCCACCACATAAACCTGCGCATACTCCCCAACTCGCGTTTCGTCTCCGTTAACATCTGGCCCAATAATCACCACTCGCGCAGGCCACTGTCCCAGATTGATCTCTTTCCCATTCTCCCCTTTGTGTGTCCTCGCGGGATTCAGACACCTCGCGGGAATGGTGACCTTGCGGCAATCGTCGTCCATATGCACCGTGATGAGCGTGTCCATCGTCGTGTCCGTGAGTGCTTCGCTGAGTTCGATGAATCCCGTTTTCCACAGCGCTCGTTCCCGCACAGCCGTCAAGCGACAGTTGCCAACACCCGAAACAAAGACGTCGAGCCGCTTCATGACCAGTGCACTTTGTGCTAGCCAATGCGTCGGCCGCGTCTCCGGTGCGTGTTCCAGCAGTTGCACTTGCGGCACGGTAACCTCCGCGTTCTACGAGTGTCCGTTGAGCTCCCTTGAAATAAATTTAACCTGAAATGTTACGTTCTCCTCGTGTTCACGATTTTGAGGATCAACCTGCTGCGAATTTAGCTTCTTCTTTCCGATAAACAATCCCTCACTCACCAGTTTTAAACGCAGAGCGCCTTTCTCCAATCCCTTCTCAAAGGACGCATTGAGATCGAGCAACTCGACCACCCTTCCCTCCCGTCCTTCGAAATAGCCTTCCACAACCTTCACGACATCGCCGCATCGAAACACGGGTCGAACGTCTCGCGATTTCACCTCTACCGACCATTTCGTCGTGGGCTCCTGGAGGCGCACCACTTGCTCCTCCCTTTCCGCACTGCGGTAGATATTTTGCACCGTGCCCGACCGCCTTGGATGAATACCCAGCCGTGTTTCGACCACATCGCCCATCTTGATCGCGCTTCCTCTTGCGAATAGATGCGGACGAATATTCCGCTCCCAAATGAGCACTGTATCTCCGACGCGTTCCGGGGATCGCAGCTGGTGCACGAAGTTGGCGGAGAAGGGGTCGATATCCTGTCCTGCGCACGCAATCCGCACCGTCACAGCAGATCGCCCGCAAAAACTCCCAACCCCAACGACGTAGCCCCCACGCAGCTCTTCCATGTCGCCGCCCTCAGCCAATGCGACACGCGTGCCTAACCCGATGCCAACGTCGCCTTCCCGCTGAAAAGCCCCCCGGAGCAGCGGACTATTGCTCCGTTTCCATCGTTGTACCACCTCCAGAGGCGGCTCCCCAGTGTCGTCGACGAGTTCTTGTAGGTTCCCATGAGGCCAATAGTGTCGCTTGAGACCCCCCCACTTCGCGATCCTCCGCGACATAGCTGTCTGGGGTGGCAACCAGCAACCAGCCCCCGACATCCACCGCCAGCGCAGAGGAGCGGGAGCGACCCCATCGGAAGGCGCAAGTGACGATAAAAGGTCCATGCTCGCTTTCCTCTAGTGCCGTTTCGACTAGCATCGAGAGCGGAGACGAGCCGTGACCACGTTCCAGCTCGCGGCGTCCACCAGATCGACGCGGAGCCATATTCTGTTGCCCTCCGGAGCCGCGCTCAACCGGAAAGACCTGCGTGTTGAATAAATTCTCGGATAGTGGCTCCCTCTGCAATGCAGATAGTCAAAACCCACACATTCCGCTCTCGTTAACCGGACTCACTCGTTCCGACGTAGGTCGCCGAGGTCTCGCAGACGTTCGCTTGAGCGGCATGTGCACACACGCGAGGCGCGCGTTATCCACTGGTGCGTACGATATTCTCGCTTGTGGCCGGAGAGAAAGAGCGTCGAGCTCGGCAATTTGCATGACGGCGTCCGGTAACGAAGGGTTCGTGTGACTATCACATCATCTCTCCTTCCGCCTTCGTCTGATTCGTCCACAACGCCAGCCGCTCGTTCTCCTTCCGCAAATACGTCGATGGATGCACTGTGAACAGTCGATGATTAAAGCCGCGCAATATACGAATACTTTCGCGTCCTCGACTTTTGGACAACGCAACTTGAACATACGCATTGAACAGAGTCAATGCACCGGTCGGTGTTGCGCCAAGGTCGTTAATGACGAACTCCAGAGTCTGTCCTTGCGACTTGTAATCCGTGAAAGCGTATCCGGGTATTATCGCAATCTGCATTCGCACAACGGTAAATAATGATGTTTTGTCTTGTCGTGTTGCACTGAACTTGAGGCGCGAAGGCAGATCTGCAGAATCGGAACAACTCACATCGGTAGCCCTTGGATTCCTGGGAATGTCATCGTATCTGGGCCAAACAAGACCACGGCCGGCGGATATTCCAGCAGAACCTCCCCGGTGTCCGGATTCTCCTTCAGCGGAAGTTGCTCCCGACAGTCCAACACTAAATCTTCCACCGTGCCCCTGGTTCCATTGGCTACGTCGGCGTCCGTCGAAATATTCAGCATAATCATGCCCCGCATTCCAACGCAATCTGCACGCGATCATTCAACTTCCCGGACTGCTGTGTCTTGATCTGCGCCACGATAAAGCGCTCCCAGGGCCCCAGCAACGCCCCCGTTTTGCTTATCTTGTCTTCCGCGGGGCGCCGGCCCCGGAATTTGTCCCGTCGACATGTCACCGCCAAAGTGCGCACCCCGTCTGTCCCCTGACGCTCCAACCTCGTCGATAGAAGCCAAGTCCAACCACTCAACGACCACCTGCGGATGGAGGCGCCGACGGCCGGACGGAGGCCAGGTTTACGCAGCTTGGTGGTGTCCAACTAGGTGTGTGCTCATCTCTGTCCCTCCTAATGGCTCACTCTCGTTTGCGCAGACTCTGAACTTCTCCGAGGCAGCGCCTTTTTTGGTTGCCCATCCTTCTGCTGTATCTGGCAGATTTGCGTAGCGGATGTTTGTGTACTTGATTAGAGTGAATACATGGTGTTTTCTGCTTTACCTGGTCCTAGAATTGTGAGCAATTGGTGGCGAGGCGCGCACTATGCGTTGCTCTGTGGTTGCTATCCGGTGCTAGCATAGCGATGCGGGTTGCTATGCCGTGCTATCCGCTGCTATATTGATCAGCGCCTTGCTATTTGGTGCGAAGTATAGATCGGGTACCGTACAATTTTGCTATATTTCGCACATAGCGCTACATACCGGTGTGTTTTTTTTCCTGATGAGTCGGCATAGGAGATGGGACTGGGCGGCCGAGAAACGTAAACGGAATATGGCAACAGCTCGCTACCTCGTCAGACGATCGCGAGTACTCAATGCTGACGAAGAAGTTGCTCGAAAAGTTGTCGAATATTCTGGGGGGTGTGAAGGAGCCACTCCAGGAATGTGTCGCCAGCGATTCCTTCGGAGCATCAACCTGATTTTGGTCGGGACCTTCACTAATTTCTGCCTGTTGGCAATCCTCGTCAGTTCCTTGTTTTATGACGGGGATGATGCAGAAAATTATTCAACTTGTGCCAGTGGCTATGCCCGATCCGTTGGCACGCAGGAGGAAGAAGAAGACATAGTGTAACTACACCACATGTCCATTGTCAACAAACATACGCGTGCGTTGTCGCAGAAGAGAAGTTGTGCGTGCGTACCACTGTACTTCAAGCGATGGACACAGCTATAGAGTGGACACTTCTGGGGATAGCGTGAGGTTGTGATTCAGAGCAAGTCTGAATCGTCGGCCATGCGAGGTCTTCCTTGCCTGCGGCCTGGCGGGGTTCAATCCCGCTGATGTAGAGCCCGAACCCCGCTGAACGTCAAAAGCAACCCCGCTAGAGTGAACACGTAATGAAACTTACCCGACGCAAGTCGCACCGCAAACGCAGCGACTGTGACAAACAACCCGTCTTGAAAGGGTCGAAAGACGGACAGCCAGCCTTTAGAGGAGAACAAGGTGCTCGACAAAGCCGATGCTGTCGGAACAAGCGACGCAAGACCAGCTGTACGCTCAAGTGAGTGGATGGAGCTGGGACGATGTCGGGCGCACCATACAATGGGCGATTTGGTGCCGACGGCGCATTCTAATATCTTTTGAGTATCAGAGATGACTGCCCAACGGCCCACGTCGTGAGGGGATGCGCACCGAAGCTCGTTCCGTTCCGATGTAGCCAAGTAGATATAACCCGCGCGAAAGACGAGGTTCGGTGTGTCGTCGATGTCTCCCAGTCTTTCCCAAACACACCGTCTTTAGTCAAGCGTAATCCCGTTGGAGTGGACAACAGTAAACGGGTTTCGGAGTACGATTCAGGTTCCCTCACGTATACGTTCAATTGTCCCGCCTTTAGATAAACGGCGTGAAGTCCTGCGACGCGTTGAAAGTTCCGTTCAGCTGCTTTCGTCTACGAGAAGTGTTAATGGACTCGAAAGGCAGGTAGCAGAGCGATCATGGCAACCCACTGACAGTGCTGCTTCGAAGTGCGTCTGGTAGGATGCGTTCCCGCCGATCGTATAGCACCCTTGCCGAGTTTTGCTGGCTCGTTCTGTTCGTCGTGCGGCGAAACGTTCTGCTGTTGTTCCCCGACCGTCCTCGGTTTTGAACGTCGATAATGTCGTCCCAGATGTAGATGGATTGACGCAAACTATTATGTTCCAGTTATGAGGACGTCGAGAGGACTTGAACGAGCTCTGATAGACTGTATTTTGCAGCGTATTTTGAAGACAGCGGTGGGCCTTGATGTTCCTTCAATTCTTGAATTCGTCGTCTGTCTTCTGAGTACTTTCTGGTGTCGAGACGGTCGATAGCAAGTTTCGCGATTTGTGACGCATCACCAGCGTCTTGGTGTCTTACACCGACGACACCTTTGCGGCCAGAAGATGACGTCCGCCTCGCGCTCATTCCTTGCCGGCTCCTCTCGAGCAGACGACGACTCCTCTCAAAACGGGTTTTGATTAGAGTCGCTGCCTGTGCGGTGTGGGTCGGGAAAGAATTGCCGGGGAGACATGGAACCCCGCGAGTGTGTTGGAGACTGCATGCGCCAGCCGCTCACGTCGTCGGCACCAAATCGCCCGTTTTATGGTGCGCCTGGCCACCAGATATCGTCCAAGTTCCATCCACTGACTTAAGCGTACAGCTGGCCTTCCTTCGACGGCTGCGACTTTATCGGGCCCAGTCCAACCTGCCCGTCTTTCGATCACCAGCCAACTGCATGAATGCAGACGGGGCCCGTGCTCCGGTTCCTTCCAGCGGTTGCACCCGCATCTCTCCCGAGTGCAGCGAGACTCCCAAACGGCCTTTGGCCAGATTCTCTGCCTTTGACGACACCCTGAGTTTCGTCTTTGGCGATTGTTGCACAAACTGGAGTACTCTGGCACGCTACGAGCATCAGTGAGCATCCTTTCGCGACGCGCCTCCGATACTCAACATACGTTAGCATGCATGTTATCACCACCAAACCGTCCTTTGCTTGGTACGCCCAGTCAGCGGACATTTTGCGAGTTCCATCCATTTACTCGAACGTATAGCTGGCGTTACGACTGCGTAGACCCGCAACTACCGGTAGCGGTTGGAGCTCGGCGTCGGCGAAAACGAGTACAAAATCCTGGATGACACATGACGCGCCACAAACTTTGCTTGTTGACGACTGCGTGGTCTGGGGCGGAGAATACCTTGGAGCGCATCCTGCGTGAGCAGGCGCTTGAGGAGGACATCCCCGCGTTAACCCTCTCCCGTCGTCGTCAGCGCAGTCAGCGGGCGCCTCTGGCCACAACCCCGACAGAAACCTTCGCCGCTCAACGTGCGTAACTCCTTCGTCAGCAGAAGATCGCACTGACGCCGCTCTGCTAGGCTTATTACTCCAGGCTTCCTGGCAGAACCCTTGGCTCTCCCCACCACACGGATTAAGCTTGCGAACTCTAAGTGGGTTTTTGTTCATTCATTTCCCCATCGTGCTGCGGCTGTCTCCTCATATGCTATAGGTTTTGCTGCGCCATATCCCAGGCCTCTGCCCTTCCTGCCGTCGTAGGCAGGATACCTGTCGCGCGCCACTCGCCATGCACCCCACGTATCCTTGCGGGTGGTACTTCCGTCGGTGTACCAAACCCACAGACGTCAAGCCCGAGGCAACCTTCGAGTTGGTTGTTCATCCCAAGACCTCAAGACGCTCGCTGATACCGAGCTCGGCTGGCGGCGCGCACAGGCGACGGCGAGAGCGTAGCATGTCGTACATCGACCACCCCATCAGGGCAAGCACGCGTCTGCATCGCCGTAACGGTATACGGCGGCTCCACCATCGAGCCGACTGTTGTCGAGGAGATTGGAGCTGTCTTTGATAAGCAGAGCGAGTCCTCGCAGGGTGGACGGCGCCGTTCACGAACGAGCTGGAATTCAAGAATTCTGTCGATTTCAATCCGAGACACATCGAAAACCGTTGTCGCGAAAGGTCACTCTGAGTTTTCTTGCGTAAGTTCACTTTCCTTGGCGGTCTTTCTTTCCTTTCCGGGTTTTTGATCTTTTCTTCTACCAGCTACGGCATCTCTTTTCTTGGGATGGTCATCCCCGGAGACGTGCTCGCAGTCAGGATTCGAATTCTCGCGGCGGGAAACTCCTCGACTACTGGCTGGGGATCACGTCGAGCATAACGTGCACAACCGCTAGAAGTAGGCACCTGCATCTCCAAGACCTTTGCCGAGGACGCGTTGCGCGAGGTCCGTCGACATCGCTCACGAGCAAGATTGTTAACTTTCACGTCGAGGCCAGTCTCTTTCGTGTTTATCCTCTCATTTTTGTCGTTCTTATTCGATTTCAGGTCAGCAATATGTTTGCGCCTGCGAACTTGTTGCGCTTCAGACGACGACGACCAACCAACCTCTTCGACTGGCTCGACATCGCGAAGGCACGTGACTCGTCAGCATCTGTCCCTTCTCTTACTGACGCATTCTTCCAGCTGAGCGAGAGGTTCAACGTCGAGCAGGCCAAAGGAACTCCTCGCGATATGGTCAAGGAACATTTTGCGCACACAGTAGCAGCAACAACTGCGCCACGGTCTCGCTCCCGAGTAATGCCCTGCCGGTCCGGTCTCCCTCTCTTTGTGCTGCTGTGCTGCGCTTCCATGCCCGTGAGTCTTTTTTTTCTGCTCTGCTTCATTTTTCCTCGAATGTGTACAGACTCGTTGAAGAAGATCAACTGTACTTGCTCACCGGAAATTACATTCCCAACCCAATCGCCATCCTATCGCCGCGACCAAGAACCACGCGCAATTCACCTACACCCCAATCTCACCTCCAGGACACGTTCGACTCACTGAGCCGCATCTGCACGAACTTGTCCTGAACACCAGTCTGAGGACAAGGCGGAGACTGCTGAAGCTTCGGCCGCGGCACCGGTTGCTGCTGGCCCCTTCCCGTCGCGGTTGCGGCCCCTTTCTTCCCCGTCGAGGCCATGCCGTTCAAGGCCCTAGACGTTCCAGCGATCATTGTCGCTAAGAAAAAGCAAGAGGCAGAGCAACGAGGTGCCGTGGTGCAAACCGTCAAGGACTCGGGCCTCGTTTGGCGGCAAGTCGACGCGCTGCAGAAGAATATCCTCGACGACCCTCAGTTCGCGTTCTCGCGGCATCGGAGAAAGGCGAAGAGACCTTCCGGTCGCGTGGCTTGGGAGTGCATTGGCCGCAGGCACACGAGCTGGCTTAGCAAGTGCACAACTGGCACATGTCGGGGCTCGGATTGGTGCGCCCAGGCAACATCGCCGAAGAGAGCTGGGCGACGAGGGCATCCCGCGCATGTTCGACCCGCTCAAGGCCCGTGGCTTCGCCTCGTCGTGCAACTAGGCGCACCAGACATGCTGCTCTTGTCGCGTCGCAACCGATAGCGTCAGCGCCGCTCGTTCTCCCAGCCCCGGTGCCCACAAGTCGCCATTTCGACCGTCTCGGCCGAGAAGGTCTCGCTCCTCCCCTTCAAGCGCCAGATTTGTTGCAACTGGATAACGGCTCTAACTTGACCGGTGTCTACCTTGCTCTCCTCACCGAGATCGCGCCCCTTCTGGGACAAGAACATCCTCGGAGATTATCGCATCCTCTCGCGTTACAACGACGTCGGCTACCAGTCGATTTTAGTACGACTCACCGTGCCTTGGATCGTGGTTTGTGCCGACTTCATTTTCCTCTCAATTGTAACAGGACGGCAGCAGGAGCTGTGTATGGACGAATGTACCGCGTGGGCTGAGATTCAGTAGATGATGGTGTATGACTTCTGTGTGTATCGCGGGGTTAAACCCACGGACAGGGGTTATCCAGTGGTTGTCCCAGGGATATCCTGGGACGTTGCGAGGACTTATGTAAGCAACTTCGGAATTGCACCTGAGGATAAACTTTCGAGAACTGCCCTTAGAGGGTTGTTTTCAGTGCTTGCGGGGATGATCCCATGTGAGCAGGGTTGCATCTGAATCTCGCTAACGTGAGCTCCATGAGGAACTGAGATTTCCACTCCAGTGACCTGTGGGATAAGTGACAGAGCTCTCTAGCGCAATAGAGCCCAGAGATGTCTTGAAGAGTCTCCCAGGACCTCTTCGAGCGCGAACAAACTTGGCCGGCTCAGAAATGGACGCGGGGTTGGATAACACCGAAGCCTGACCCGAGATCTTCCTCAGGGCTATCCCCGGAATCCCGCGCTATGCTGCCCATTTTTGAACGATGGGGTCCACTCTATTCCTCTCACCCGGAGGACGACCGTCAAAGCCGCTCACATCGGGAGGAAACGAAGCTTCTCATGTGTGTCAGCGGGCGATCACGACAGTATCCCGGGGATATCTATCCCCAGCGCTGTCCCAGCGATATCCCAAGACGTTGCCACGGCTGATGCAACAACGGTTTGGCCGCCTGAGCCATCCTTTGGGGTCCTTCTTGCCAGGAACCCTCGGACAACCCGGGACTGCGCCCAACGACAAAGTTTCAAGAACTGCCCTTACAGGGTTGTTCTCGGCGCTTGCGGGGACGATCCCATGTGAGCGGGGTTGTATCCCGCTAACGCCAAGTGAACCCCGCAAGGCACCGAGAAGGTCAAGCTGGGCGAACTTGTCAGCAACGATGCAGCCAGCTCCGACAATCATTC
Organism: Mycena chlorophos; assembly: GCA_014461115.1. Taxonomy (NCBI): domain Eukaryota; kingdom Fungi; phylum Basidiomycota; class Agaricomycetes; order Agaricales; family Mycenaceae; genus Mycena; species Mycena chlorophos. The sequence goes on along the minus strand of JACAZE010000034.1, from coordinate 50,439 downwards.
CAAGTACTACGAAACAATCAATTATTAGAGCCACGACGCGCTTCCTTGTTCAAGAGAAATTATGCAGCTGACCTCTCGCAAGCTCCGTCTATACACTACTGGGTTCTCTCGCCCTGTCCCACCCTTGACCTTGTCGTCGTCCCGGTCCTGCCTTCGGCTGTTCACCCTTCTTCCTGTGCCGCCGGAAGCATTCCGAGCCGCGGCAGCCGGGACTACGGCGCCACTGCCAGTGGAACCGAATTCCATCGCCGCTGGCGGAGCAACATGAACACGCCGGGGAGATGCAGGATATTGAAAGGGTACCGTGTAAGAAGTGAGCAAAGTGCTCATAAAGCTAATAGACTGACGACATGATGAAGGTTTTGAGCGCATCGACTCTGCCTATACACCACGTCCAGGAGTCCAGGACGTTCAGCACCGCCCAATACAGCCTAGGACCAAGCAGGAAGGATGCTTGATGCGCCGCGGTGCCCAGGATCAGTCGACATTGGTCAATCTTGGACCAGGATGGATCAGGATCAGCGAGTACGGCCTAGGACCGCCAAAGAGCGTGTTTTCACTGGGATATTGAGTGCAGGGTAGACGGGCAAAACCAGAAGCGGAGTGGTATATCGCGATATGGCCCAGAAACGGGGCAGCTCCCAGTCGATGGACTTGACGCTGAGTAGCCGTGCCATGTTCGGCTGGTTGACCGTTTCGAGTCTGCGCGCAAGCGTCAGAATCAGCAGGCAGTTATTGCGTGCAGCCCAAGGTCCACCCTTGGTAGTCAATATGCTAAGAGAGTGTATAAGGCAACAGCAAACAAGCTCGTCACCGTGACTTCTTATGTAAGCCCGCTTCGCGGGGAGCGATAAGCATCGCACAACTTATACATAAGGAACGGTTGTGTGCTCCACAAGACGCGGGCTTTGAGCCGGCGGTCCCGGCCCCATCCCTTGGTTCCCTTGGTGGGTAAAACTTCGCCACTCATTCCTCCTTCCTTCTTCGCGTTTCAGGTTCATTCTCCGCCAAAGCATATCGGACTTGCCTGATCAGGCAGGACCCCGCTGTCACCATCTCAGATTTGTTCGCCAGATCTGGACTTTGTCCCCCGATCGTTGAAGGGCCATTCTTGGCTCTGCACCACGACATGTCGTATGCGCCTCGTCGACTCCATCCCCGCCTTTCACAACTTCGCGTCGAAGTTGATTGGGACGCGTTCTACGATGGCCTCCGCCACGTCCGTCGCTCCACCAACCTCCCAGCTTCGTGGACCGCTCGTCTTGCGTTTACGGAAAGGCGTTTGCCGGGTCCGGGCTCATCGCGACGTCGTATCGACGCTCTTGCGCTTGCAGAGCCAGCACATTTCCCCCTGGTGTTCCCCACCGATGCCAACTGCGAACTCCCGCCTTCTATACGCTTCACCCCTGTCGGTGGGCCCGTTGGGGCGTTTATTCAATCTTACGACGGCTACAATTGGCCTCGAGAGTGGCGCGATTTCGTGGAGGATATTCCAACGGGCACCTTGCCTATTCTTGCATTCAACGATGTTGCGTCCGAGTCGAGTTCTCCCCAGAATTTGCCGGCGCGTTTCATCACTGACTGCCCTCCATCGCTATCATCTGGACCTGGTTTCGTTGATTGGGGAGTCCACACCCGTCTATCCAGGCATGCTCCCCCTCTTCGCATCCCCCGTCGTCCCCACAGCCCCGACGGCTCGGTTTCCGTTCCTCATTACCGTCCAACCGCACCCCATCCTCTGGAAATTCCAGACAACTGGAGTAGGGAGGACTGGTTGCACTCCCTCTTTGTTTTATACGCGCGAGTCTATTGCGCAGGGGTGGAGTCCTGCCATCTTCGGACCGCCGGGCCGTTTCTTCATCGTCTTTTTCGACGCCTTCGACGCTCATCGAGTACCGGAAGGTTTCGGGTTGCCTCCTGATCTCCACCAGTTCCTCAGCGACACAACGGACCGACTGATGGCGGGGGCCACACAAACAACTCTGTCCGGCGCAAACTTGGAGGAGATATATCGGGAGTACTATCCCTTGGCGGTATGTCTGAGTCCCATACCTCCTCCAGGTCTTTCAGCATTGACGTGGACATCTTCTTTCTCAGCGCCAGCTTTTACGCGTGTTAGCCAACCTCTCCCGGTTAGGAATCAGAGTTTGCATCGCTCACGGATTCTTCGAATTCCTTCACCCCGTCACACGATTGGCCTTCGAAGACACCGAGCGCTTGGCATATTCTCTGCATCTCGAAGTAGATTTCGATGATCCATTCGACGCCGCCCAATTTGCTGCAGAATTAACGCCGGCCGTACCCATTCACGATCGCGTCGACCATCAAGATCCCGATGGCACCTTCTGCGAGGATACTGCTTGGCACATTGTGCCGGACCACTTGGATTTCCGTCCCCGCGTGTTGGTGAACGGCTTGGACGCTTCAGATCGCTGTGTCTTTCTTCGGGTAGCCAGGTATATGCTGGAGTTTTTGAGCGAGCTGTTGGGCGACATGATGTCCGATGGGATATCCGACGACGGTCCTCGTGTCGTTGTTGAGCCCATGCCCTGTGCTTGGGCACGTCCGTCGGACAGCGCACCTCTAGCCGAGAAGAGGGCCCGGGATGCTGCAATGAATGAACCCCGCTGGGCGATGGTCGAGCGTATCCAGGAGTTGGAATCTGTCTTGGATCCATGGGAGCTGGGACCCTCAGCCAGGGGCGCAATACGCTTTTTCATTTTCTCAACCACCTCCGCCATTCGCGCCGCGGACAAACAGCACTCGTCTCTCCCATGGCCTTCCTGCACTCGATCACCTAGGCAACTTATTCACCAGTTGGGAGCATGCGAGGTCCTACGGATTCGAGCCTTCGCCCTCTTCGTGTCCCCTCCTATTCGCGGACCACTCGAGTTCGACGTCGGCTCCTAGTCCACCCTCGAATTGTCCAGCGTCACCGATTCGCGTGTCTGGTACCGCCGATGCGATCGAAATCTCAGATGACGAGGACTCTCCTTGTCCTTCAAATCGTCCGGCGTCGCCGATTCGTGTCTCTAGTACCTTCGATCCGAATCGTCCGATCGAAATATCGGATGATGAGGACGACTTCCCTCTTGACGCAGCGTTTACTTCTCCTGCTCCCCCACGAGACACCAGCGCCAACGGCCATCGACGTCATCGTTGAAGCTCCGGTCGAGGTGGAGACGGTCGAGACGGCCGAGAGTCAAGGTCCCCCTCCGAGATCCCCGTCGCCCTCATATTCCCCGCCTCCTCGTCGACCGCCTCGGAGGCGGCCGGCACCTTCGCCGGCACCTTCACCCCCACCGGCTCCAACGCAGCCGTTGTTTTTATCGCCGTTACCCTCACCACCGGCTCCGTCGCCGGCTGCCTCACCACCACCGCCATCGCCGCCACCGTCACCGCCGTCACCAGCCCCTGCCCCACCGCCGGCGCCGGCAGCGGGTCGTTCTTCCGATGTCGACGGCCGGCTCCCACCGGTCGAATGGTCGAAGAACGCGGTCTGGCCCAAAAATCGATCTGGCGGAGCTGTACCAGCGGCTCCCCGACTCGCTCCGCTTCGGTCGCGTTTCTCGCATACTTTTGCAGGTGAAAGTCGCTATCGTCCCGTCGGCGTGGTCATACGCTCTCTGCACCCTCGATGTTCCCGCTGTAAGGCGGTGGACAAGCTTTGTTCGGCAGAGCCTTCTGAAAATCGAACTGGTGGCGCGACGGCTCAGAAGATCGCTGCTAAGGGCCGTCGAGCTTGCGATCACTGCCTTCGACAGAAGCATACCTGTGATGCTTGGGCCCCTATGGCCGACGCGTTTCGAGTGGAAGGCCCGTTGCCCCGCGAATTTAGGTGGTGGCAGCACGACGGCAACGGCGAGTTTTTCTTTACTCGAGAGCGACTCGAGGTACCGAGATGGCGTCCTTCGTACGTTACTTGACTTCCTTTGTTCACTGCGCTTGATCTCACGTTTTCTTCATCAGGTCAGTTCACCTTTGGTCAAGTGTGCCACCGCTTGCGCCCCCTCTCCAACGTCGACTATCGTCCTCCGGAACCCAAAAACTCGAGGTCACAGTCCCGAGGTCGTGCCGATCCCGTCACTCCATCTGACTCGAAAACCGAACCTCACTTCGCGGGAAAGTCTCGTCGTCGACATCGCTCCCCATCAGTCGACGGTCGCCGCGTTCGACCTCGTTCACGGAGTCCCATCAATTCCCCGGACTTTACATCCGCAGGTCGTTCTCGTCCCAGCAGGTACTCTCCGCACGCGACGTTTTCCGACGCGGGTCCGTCTCGCTCTCGGCAAAATCCTCCACCCTCGACTGGGCCGGTCGTTACCCTGGCCGACTACGCGGACGACGACGAGACGGTGAAAGCCATCGAAGAACGTTCGGTGGAACTGCGGGGCCCACCACCGGTCGAAGAGATGGAAGAGGACGACGACGTCCGTGACTCGCGGGGGTGGACCTGCGCGCCGCGATGAATTCGACTGGTCCCGTTTATCGGTAGAGGACATAACGCAGACGATGAGCCACGCCCTCGACGCGGTTAGCATGCCGGAAGCCGCAGACACGCTGAACAGCAGGATGGCCATGATGTTCTCTCAGATGTCGCTTTCCGATCCCCATGTTCCTCCAACCCAACGATTGTCGCCCTGGGTACACATGATGTACCAGCTCGACACAGGTTCGCCTCCCGGGACTCTCCTGGGGATTCCTGGGGTCGGTTACGGAGATTCTGTACAACTTCTTGGGGAATTCGAGACGCTAGGCGGAGACTCGACGCTGCTCGCAGCCATGGCCTTGCATCAGGGAATCATGGATGCGGTGCACATCTTCGAGTACCTGGGGCACATGTTCCACCTTGCTTCCGACCAAGTGAAGTCATACCACGATGCCATCTACCGTACTGGGATTCACCAGGTAACACCTAGCGGAAGTGGTGCTCCATCGGCCATGAGTAAGCGGGCTTGGGAGAAGTCGAGGGATCCGGAGGTGTCTGGTGCGGGGGGCAAGGGGAAAGGGAAGGATACTGCGCAGGGCGACGACGACGAAAACGACGACATGGATACATCCTAGGTACTTATAAGACTGAAGCGACACTGCACGCGAATCAAGGCCAATTTTGTACGGGGGCTTTAGGAATCTTTTTGTATTTGTTGCCATGCACGCGTCCTCTTTCAAATGGTGCGCGGCGGGGACGAAAAATTCACTTGCCGATAAGCATAAGCTCGAGCAGCACCACGGAATGAAGTCCAGATTCCCCTGAGGTGAGCCGCGTAGAACTCAGTGTCGAGATGGCGGCCCATGAGCGGAGTAACTCATGCCAGCGCGAGCCCAAAAAAATCTTCGATGGACAAGAAATCAGCTCTCAGCCAAACAAAAAGAGGTAGTTGGGGCGTACGATGGAACTCCCCTTCAGCACCCTCACTGTACAGAAGGGACAAAATATTTGGAAAACTGGCCTTCACCATTGAAGCTTCAATGGTGGTTGCGAGCGTACATGGGGGATTGATCCCACACACAAGCGGGATTCAAATCACACAAGCGGGATTTAAATCACACAAACGGGGTTCCATCCCGCTGACGCCAACTTAAACCCGCGAGACATCGACATGCTCATGGGTGCCGCTCCAGGTACCTCTGCACTACAGGCAGATTTCATCCCGATGATTTGCGGGGGGGGTTGTGCCAGTGGGTACCCGAGTTGCGGCCTATAGCGGGGTCTCGTACTCCGCCGGGCCAGCAGGAGCGGGATTCGACTCCGCTGGTAAACGCGTGGCTGAGATGGCTGCTCGAGGCAGTCGAGAAAGCACAACGCTCAGGCTGCCGTTTTGGATACCTCCGCACTTCAGCGGGTTTCCAGCGGGTTTCCTCCTCATGTGAGCAGGCTTCAAGGTCGTTCGTCGAACCAGTGTATGCAATTGTACATCCCGCTCAGCTGGCAAAACAATGCATTTTCCGAGTCGTTCTCTCGAATCCATGCCTGTCGTGACGCCTCCGCGCGGCCGCAAGAGCCAGTGTAGATCTCACCCGAGCCAATGCGGTGCATCCTGTGAATCGTTCGCAATGGGCCATCCCAATATATGAGAAGGTGCGAGTGCAGAAAGGAAAGTGTTGCCACTCCCGGTTTGGCACTGACTGCCGCATTAAACCGAGCAAGGGCTTCCTCCGCCATTGCAATTCCAACGGACCAGCAGTATTCAAGATCGCAACTGCCGGGTTCGAGCATTGCTTTCCCCTGCGATGGACCCAGGCGATCGAAATGCTGCATTCGAAAGATGTTGAGCCCGCCCGGATGCCGCTCGAGATGCGGGTTCTGGCGGAAGATCGCGTCAAGGTTCATCGCGAACGACCCCGAGTGCAGAACTCCGCCAATCCGCAGTTGGGATGGTGGCCGCCGAGCATGCGAATTGGCCCGAAGAGCGTCTCGAGCGTAGTTTCCGAGTAAGCAGAGGAGGACTTCCAGCTTGGGGTTGAGCTCTCGGGTTTTGGCGACCAGGAAGATGACGTTTTTTACCATCCCCTACAAGACGCCATAAATCTGGTTCGGCGCGAAGGAGGTCGTATGTTGCATGTAGATCGCGTGAAGCTGAATTTAACCAGGTACATGGTTTGTTGGGAGAGGGTGAGCGTGGTCATTTTGAAGAAATGCGTCGAGGAGCTCTCCGAAAAGACAGAGTCACGAGCATCATACTACTCGAGCTCCTCGGTCGCGTTCCGCGCGTTGCGATTGATCCTGCGGATGTCGGCGATTGCGAGAAGCAGCTTAACTGCACGAGGGACATCTTGCGCGTCCGGGGGATTCAGAAGTGCGGGGATTGATACTTCCATTGGTGACCCAGGAATGCGCTCAAGCCACCGGAGCAGCATGTCTCGGTTGATTCGAGCGCCGCTTCGCCGCCTATCCCCCGCATCAGCTTTCGCAGCGTCGTGAGTTAGCTGAGAACGCACTCCTGTGTTGGTCGCTCGTAGACTCCTCGTCCTCCATGACGCTCGGTCCTGTGCGCGTCGCTGAGGTTCGAACTTGAACTTACCCGTAGAATTGCATGCTTTCGAAAAAAAAAAAAAACTGGTACAAAGGCTTCGACTGATTCGTCGTGCGATGCGATGCAAAACGAGGTGCTTGGCGACGCGTCGCAGTTGCTTGCAGGTGCGAGCAACTTACCTCATCTACCCACTCGCACTCGTGTAAGATGCCGGCCAATGAACTCGCGGGGAGTGAAAGAAGGGAATGCATTGGGGACACGGAAGATTACGGCGTGATGTTTGTAGTGCGAGAAACAGCGCGGGGTTTCGTCCGAGTAGCCCCTCTTCCAGCAGACTAGGAAAATGCTGTCAGATGGCAAGACGCCGTACAAATCGAGATCGCTCACCATTTGACAGTACCCCGAGCGGTATACATGTCGCCGTCGGACATGCTGGAGACCCCCCATCTCGTATTTACTCTTCTTCCCGAAGTGAATAGCGCTGCGCGCAACCAGAATGTTGCCACGCCAGCCCCTTCCTGGCACTCCCGCAAAGCTGTTGACGAGCTGATTGACTGGCTGTGCGTGGTACGTTGCCGTGGCATCGTTAATCCCTTGCGGAGTTGCAAAAATGGTGTAGGAGCGCTTGAGAGACTCGGGATTGTCGGATGGATGGCCAGTGGTCGACGGTGATCAGGGTCGAGTCGATATCTATCGACGTCGAGGCTTCGGGACCACCGCCAAGTCCCATCCACCACCAGAGAAAATCCAGGTCGTAAGGGCTGCGCGCCGTGTTGCAGCCGAGTCTCAGCGGAAGAGGCACGAAGGTTTCTTCGGGCGGCGGTCGTGCACAGCAGAGCAGCATAGAAATGCGAAAACGCCTATCGGAGATGTATATGCTATTCGTAGCAGTGGCCGCAGTGGATAGGGACGCACCGGAGAGCGGGAATCAAGCTCTTTGTCACTGAGTTCTCGGCCTTGCTCAGTGAAGCGAGGGACGCCGAAGTTCGCACAAACTCGAGCGACTCGTCGCCAGGGTCCAGCAAACCCTGTCTCTAGCGACTCGAAATCGACGATCTCGAAACCCTTCGAGCAGCCGACACACAACCTCGTCGTGAGGTAGTGGATCGAGGTCGACTCGACGGGAATGTAGAATTTCTGGAAGACCTGAATAAGTACCGGCTGGCACGTGAAGGGCTGGAGTGTGTCGTTTCCACCCTGGAGCAGCTTCTTAAACGGCGGTTTCGCCAGTCCACGGACATTGTGCTCGATCGGCTCCAGCGCCTTGAGCGCGCTCGAGAGATGCGTGGACTTGACCATACAAACCAGCACTCGACCGAGACAAAAGCCGGCTTTGAAGAACGATGTGTGCGCCGCGATGCGGCCGATGCCCTTCATTCTCTTGTGGCCGGCCGTAGGATCCTTGGCATCGAGTGCACCCAGAGGGAAGTGAAGACTTGACGTTCTCCGGAATGCTGACGAATATGGGAGGAGGAACTGACCAGAGAGGACGATGAGCAATTGGTAGTCCTCGAGGATATCCACATAATCCACCTGCGTCACATCTTCGAGAGCCAAGACATTCACAGGGTCTCTTTGTTGAGCTCTCGAAGATCCGAGAAGTAGACGCCATCATCCGGCGTCCCATAGGCAATCCGTGGACCCGCGCCTACAAGGCACAGTTAGTTCAGCGCCAAAAGCAATCATCGCGATAAAGAATCACGTGCAGTTGATCCATAGAAGCCCTCGCTCAACGCAATCGTTTGTGGTCAGCAGGAACAGCAAAGAGCATGGTGCACCTCACTCGTCAATATACGCGATATGTATTGTGCGTTTTCGTCTTGACTAGCCTCGCAATAGCACGGCATGATCAAACAGATACACCTGCAGCTCGCCGTCCCGCTTGTTCAGTGTTCCATTGAACACCAGCTCGCTCCCGTCCTCTTGTAATTGCGGGTCCTGTCGGAGCTCGAGCCACCTCCAATTATCGCGAAGACTTGTGCGACTTACCACTTTCTCACCAGGCTTGAACACAAGCTGCGAGTCCAGCTGAGCGAGGTTGCACCCGGGCCGGTTCTCGGCCTGTTCCTACTCTTCATTGACCCTCGACAACAACGCACGGATCTGCGCAACCACTGGGATCACGACCTTGTCGAACGAGTCCTCGGGCGGGTGCTTGAGCACGGCCGCCAGCAACAACGGGTACCTCGCCCACCGCGTCGTCGGCTTGGTGAGGTACAGTATCGCGTCGAGTTCGAGTCTGCGAGACTCGGGGAATACGTTATGTCGCCTTGTGCAAAGAATGAGCCAGGTTCGCTGGAAACAGACTAGTAAAAGGGGAAACGCACCTCGACGAAAGCCGCAAACTCAGGATGGGAGCTCTTCTCCTTCTCGAACTCGTACTTGTCGTACAGCTGGTGCGCCCCGTAGCTCACAAAGGGCTCGAAATACGGAATGGCATCGAGGAACTTGAAGATGTCGCCAATCTTTTCAACCACAGCGTACGCCCGTTGCCGCTTGTGCAGGCGTTCGCGTCGTCGCCGCAATGTAGTCTAGAGCGCATTAAGGAACTTGATACAAAAGGCAGAAAGCACTCACAGCCTTTCCCGGAAGCGCAGTGGGCTCGGTCAGACCGGACATATGCAGCAGTATGTGCTTGCCCATATGGTTCTGGCGCTTCTTGGTGCTGATTTTCTGGCCGCAGACGTCGAAGGCAGACGATCAGAAGAAGGCATCGGCGATGCTGGCTTCCGCAACGGGTACGAACCACGACGGCGACGGCGGGTAGCCTAGAAATTAATCAGAAAAAATATGCCCGCTCAAGATGAACACAAACCTGGCGCCATCGGAACGGTATAAGGGAATGTGCCATTGATAACCTTGATAAAGCACGGGAACTTGTTGTGGAATATACAACGCCCCACCACTGTTCCCATGCAGCACGGAGATCGCGGTCCCAGAAATACCACGTCTTGGCGCGGTTTTGACGAGAGGCGGAATGGAAGGGTTGACGCATCAATCTCGTGCGCGAGCTCAGAGAACGGGAGGATGAGGCGCGACGACGCCGAGAATTGCATGTTCTCGACGCGTCGTACCTGTACCTGCCTTCTTCTTGGATAGCGAGAAGTCGAAAATTTTCTGGTCCCAGACCCATTCCAAAGCCGGCGGAGCATCGCCGTCGACGGCCAGGATGCGACGAGAGAGAGAGGATTTGGCCAGAGATAGTGTAGGGCGAGCCGGGGAGATGCAGTTCGCCGCGCGGGATGGCAGAGATTTGCCGTTGCGACCGTCCTTGATGACGGTGACCTTCGCGATTGCCAGTCCAAGATCAGCGCCGTTGTGCGAGACGAGAGAGAATGACCCCACCCATCAACGACCCAGCGCTTGAGCTGAAGCCGAGCTGAAGCCTCGGACGCGAAGCAGACGATCACGAGCCTCGAGCAGGTCGATGTACATGTCGAAGAGGATACGGAGCGCCCAACTCTTATGCACGCGTCGTTCTGAAGTATTATCGACGCGCGCGAAAGCAGAGCAGGGTTGGGTGGATTTGGGAGCCTCGCGTGCGACGATTTCTGCGGTGAATAAGTCGGCGTATGGGTTGGTGTATGCGGGAATGTTCGCGTGGGTTGTCTCGCTCGTCTCGTCCTCGCCGAACGAGCGATCGCCACCAGATGCAACGGACGGATACTTGCTCCCCAGCGGCCGGAGCAAATCGGTATCTGGCCGTTGGAAGAGCTCGTGGAACGGAACAGGCGGGGACGCATTAAACCGAGCAAGGGCTTCCTCCGCCATTGCAATTCCAACGGACCAGCAGTATTCAAGATCGCAACTGCCGGGTTCGAGCATTGCTTTCCCCTGCGATGGACCCAGGCGATCGAAATGCTGCATTCGAAAGATGTTGAGCCCGCCCGGATGCCGCTCGAGATGCGGGTTCTGGCGGAAGATCGCGTCAAGGTTCATCGCGGAACGACCCCGAGTGCAGAACTCCGCCAATCCGCAGTTGGGATGGTGGCCGCCGAGCATGCGAATTGGCCCGAAGAGCGTCTCGAGTACGTAGTTTCCGAGTAAGCAGAGGAGGACTTCCAGCTTGGGGTTGAGCTCTCGGGTTTTGGCGACCAGGAAGATGACGTTTTTTTTACCATCCCCTACAAGACGCCATAAATCTGGTTCGGCGCGAAGGAGGTCGTATGTTGCATGTAGATCGCGTGAAGCTGAATTTAACCAGGTACATGGTTTGTTGGGAGAGGGTGAGCGTGGTCATTTTGAAGAAATGCGTCGAGGAGCTCTCCGAAAAGACAGAGTCACGAGCATCATACTACTCGAGCTCCTCGGTCGCGTTCCGCGCGTTGCGATTGATCCTGCGGATGTCGGCGATTGCGAGAAGCAGCTTAACTGCACGAGGGACATCTTGCGCGTCCGGGGGATTCAGAAGTGCGGGGATTGATACTTCCATTGGTGACCCAGGAATGCGCTCAAGCCACCGGAGCAGCATGTCTCGGTTGATTCGAGCGCCGCTTCGCCGCCTATCCCCCGCATCAGCTTTCGCAGCGTCGTGAGTTAGCTGAGAACGCACTCCTGTGTTGGTCGCTCGTAGACTCCTGCGCGTCGGTGAGGTTCAAGAAGAGAAAAGTTCAGTTGCGTCCTGACCAAGCGGAAGATTCCTATTGACATTGCTGTCCCACCTAAGCGACACACGACGCGTCCCGACGCGGCGTGAAGAGTTGCACGAGCGGTTGCCTTCCAAGCAAAACAACGTGACACACCCATTGAAAATCCCTCTAGCACTCGTCGACAGCCGCGCAGTGGCCAGGGCTCCTTCATTCAGTTGCTCCTTGAGCGGACCTTCGTAAGCGGAGCGGTGTTTGTCCAGAGTTCGCAGATGAGAGCAGGAAGAGAGATCGGAAAGCAGACAGCACAGTGACTATTGTCAACGCGAGCATCCTCCCACGAGAGCGGCGCGCTTGCATATGAAGAGTCGGGGAGCAGCCAGCGCCCAGGATACATCTGGGCTACATCGCGATGAACAACACTGCGCATATTATGCTGTACAGGTGTAGAGGGGAACTCGGAACCTTACTGACGTCGGGATGGAACTGACCTTCTCGGTGCCTTGCGGGGTTCACTTGGCGTTAGCGGGATGCAACCCCGCTCACATGGGATCATCCCCCGCAAGCGATGAGACCAACCCTGTGAGGGCAGTTCTCGAACCTTTGTCGTTGAGCGCATTCCCGGGTTGTCTGAGGGATCCTGGCAAGAAGGACCCCAAAGGATGGCTCAGGCGGCCAAACCGTTGTTGCATCAGCCGTGGCAACGTCTTGGGATATCCTTGGGACAGCGCTGGGGATATCCCCGGGATACTGTCGTGATCGCCCGCTGACACACATGAGAAGCTTCGTTTCCTCCCGATGTGAGCGGCTTTGACGGTCGTCCTCCGGGTGAGAGGAATAGAGTGGACCCCATCGTTCACACGTTGGAAAGGAAAGGAACGGAATTGCGGAACGGTCCCTACAAGAAACGGGGATAGCCCTAGGGAAGATCTCTGGTGACTGGTCAAGACTCAGGCTTCGGTGTTATCCAACCCCGTCCATTTCTGAGCTGGCCAAGTTTGTTCGCCGCTGGAAGAGGTCCTGGTAGTCTCCGGCACTCAGACTTTAAACGGGTCTACTGAAGGCGGGATGGACGACTAAGGTCCTGGGGGACTCTTCGGGACATCTCTGGGCTCTATCGAGCTCTTATCCCACAGGTCACTGGAATGGAAATCTCGTGGGGCTCACGTTAGCGGGATTCAGATGCAACCCGGCCGCTCACATGGGGATCGTCCCCATAGCGCTGAAGACAACCCTCTAAGGGCGGTTCTCGAAAGTTTATCGTCGGGCGCAATCCCGAAGTTTCTTACATAAGTCCTCGCAACGTCCCAGGAGATTCCTGGGAGAACCGCTGGATAACCCCTCGGATACACTCAGAGGCCATACATAATAATCATCTAGTAGATCTCAGGCACGCGCGGTACATTCGTCCGTACACAGCTCCTGCTGCCCTCCTGGTACAATTGAGAACAAAAGCGCCCTCACTGTACAGAGGGGACAAAATATTTGGAAAACTGGCCTTCACCATTGAAGCTTCAATGGTGGTTGCGAGCGTACATGAGGGACACTACGGGCAAACAATGTGGCATATGAGAACCCGGCATATGACGGTCATATGCTGGACACTTCTGGCGGCATAGCGACTGGCCTCCAGGCATTTCCTTTGTGGAACAAAGTAAGGACAAAGGAAGAACAAAGCAAGCCCGGTGCGGCGGCATTGCTTTGTCTCTTCCTTTGTCTTCTTTGTCTTGCCTATATGGCATCCGCATACCCAGTGTATGCCCAGTGTATGACGAGCATATGCCGGTTACCCATATGCCGCGTTGTTTGCCTCTAGTGGGATTGATCCCACACACAAGCGGGATTCAAATCACACAAGCGGGATTTAAATCACACAAACGGGGTTCCATCCCGCTAACGCCAACTTAAACCCGCGAGACATCGACATGCTCATGGGTGCCGCTCCAGGTACCTCTGCACTACAGGCAGATTTCATCCCGATGATTTGCGGGGGGGGTTGTGCCAGTGGGTACCCGAGTTGCGGCCTATAGCGGGGTCTCGTACTCCGCCAAGGCCGCCGTGGCCTCGATCGAATCCTGCAGCGGATGAGGCCAGCAGGAGCGGGATTCGACTCCGCGCTGGTAAACGCGCGTGGCTGAGATGGCTCCAAATTCATCAGGGTTTATAAAGGTCCAGATTCGACGGCAGGTCTTTGCGCATGTCCTTGGGACAAGCCCCGGACCTCATGTCAGGCGGGGTGCAGCGCAGCCCCGCTAAAAGACCGCTGCGCAGAGCCGAATCATATGGTGACCTCACGGTATCCTCAGGACTCTCCCCTGGCCTTGGGTGGTCACCCTTCGCGCGCTGCGGATCTCACATGAGCGGGTTCCTATCCCGCTAACGCCAAACAAACCCCGCGAGAGGCAGTCGAGAAAGCACAACGCTGCCGTTTTGGGTACCTCCGCACTTCAGCGGGTTTCCAGCGGGTTTCCTCCTCATGTGAGCAGACGTGGCCGCCCTATTCTGCTCTAATTCGAAGATTAGTTACCCTGAGGAACCAAGGTCATCAATTGAACGCTGCCTGAACTGCTGAACCCACAGGCCCCAAAAAGGGATGAGTTTTGTGACTCATCATCAGCGAGATTTGGGACTGAACGGCACGGGAAGGCCGCTGATCAAGGATCACTCATGGCCGGGCGGCGTGAATGCTGAAAGCTGTGGAGCTTGCCAAGGCCTGGGAAGGACCAGTACATTTGGAATCAGAAAGTGTGGCAGGTGCCAGACAGATTCAAATTGGGTACAGCCTCGGGTCGGAACTGACCTTCTTGTAGGAATGCTAGATTCGCTCGGCGGCCAACAACGCGACACTGGAAATCGTGGTTAGTAAACTACATCGGATTGAAGCGGCGACTAACCGTTATGCAGAGATAGCTGTTGGACATGCGGGAACGGGCTGACGAGCCTGCGCGAATGGTCAGCGAGCGGGTCGGGCGGCGCGATAATGAACCAAGTGTGAGTAGACGGCGAATGAAGTGTGTTTGACGAAATAATCGCGGCTCGTTGTGAGCGACGCGCGGGGACCGAAAGAGATCGAGGATATAACAAGATGAAGTCGGAGATTGGATGTGAGGTACAAAATCGAAGAGGAAGGGATGGGGGTGATGAATACAACGAAAGGCAAGAGATTGAAATTCTGGATGCGCACCTTTCCCCCGTCCGCGACCAGCATCTTCAAGCGCGGGGCCGACCCAGAGCGCTGTGGGTCGCAGCGACGACGAGCTAGAGAAAATGGAATCAGCGACGAAGTTAAGAAGGAAAAGCTGAGCACGTACATGGTCGTGCTCGGGTTTGGTAGGCAAACTAGGAAGGAAGGTGGGAGAGGGACTGAGGGTGGGGTTGGCTTGCGAGGGCTTTTATACGGTCGAAGTTACGAGGTCATGCCGTTGAGGGCGGGAGAAATTAACTCCGGGCTTGGGAGCGGTTGTCGCGCGATTACGGTGGTTGACCTTCCGCCAAATTGGGATACTTGGATTTTGAGTTTGTGCGCTGTGGGTCGCGAATCGGAGCTCGAGAGGGTGTCGGTGGAGGTGTTCTACGAGCGCCTCAACGCGCGCCGACAACGTCCTAGCCCACTGGACGCGTTCATAGAGCGAATTCGCGGACTTGAAACCTATTCAGAATACGGCCCTGAGCGGCGGAGAGAAGCTCTGAAGAAATTCTCACATGTCGGATATCTTTGACAGATGCAGGGGCAGGGGCGCGTGTTTCAAGAGTCCCCGTCGGCGCGCGGTGGAAACGCCGTTTTCTGGCTGATGCAAGAATGCGGCGTCTATCGCGGCGGACCAGTGAGGACCAAAACCTCGGGACAACGTCTGGAGGCAGTAAAGAAGTTAAGTACGTACGCAGGCGCTAAGATCGCGCTTATCGAGGCTCGCGATGTAGCTCCCGACCGGTGGGTGATGGGGAACTTACCAGGTAATCTGAGCTGCATCGGCAGCCTCTGGAGAGTTGAACCTACGTGTAAAGGTCAGATTTGTATGCTTAGAAGCCATTACGTACCTCGGAGATCCGGATCTGAGGCGGGGAGTGCAACTTGGTCGCGGCGAAGATGCAGGATGCTGCACGTGATGCGCCCACAAAGTGCGCGATGCCTCCTTCGTCACCGCTGGCGAGCGCAAAATTATTCGAGCCACACCGCCGGACCTTCCGCTCTGGATCTACATATTTTATGATCCTTCAAGTCCAAACCAAAAATAAAATGGGAAAAAAACCAGGAAAAAGACTCGAACAAGCTGCAGGCAAAAGCTCAGCTAGAGGCTAGCCGCGGGCGCGGCAGACTATACCACTACGCCAAGAACCCGACGATGTGCATGGCGGGTCAGCTCACATGTCGGCGCAGAATGTTTTACGCGAAGACTTACGAACAACCTGAGTTCGCCGCGTCTGTGGCTCCAAAGTGCTGCAACTCCGCCGAAGCGAGTCCCCTGGCGTGTTTCAGCTTGACCACGGCGAACTCGAGCACGGAGAAACTTTGCCGTGCTCACAAAATTCCTGCGAACCTTATTCAACTTGAAGTTCTCCAGCAAGTCAGGCCACAGCGCAGCAAATTTCAATCTAGAAAATACACTGTTGTCCTCTACATTCCGCCTTAAATTCAGCAAGCCCTCTACTCGCGATCCCTTGACGCCCGACCTTCGCCCAGCGCGCCGCTGCCGTCAATGCCGATGCCATGTTAGCATCATGATCACATTTTCTGTCCCGAACCATCATCATCACCTCACCACTGCCTCTTTTTTTTCGCACTCCCGCCGTCGACCCGAGCCCGGCCTTCTGCGGCGACCACTCTACGCCAGCACAGACTGCAGCCAGGCTTGGCCAGGCTATTTAATCCGCGGTATGTCGACCGCTTCGTGCTTCCTCTGTTCTCTCTCCTCAACGCGACGCAGATGACGCGTCGGAGTCTCCGCTGGGCTCAACAACCACTTGAATCTCTTCAAAATCAAGCTGCTCAAGTTGTGCCGTCGCGGCGCTGTCCATGGTACGTTCAACTTCGTCACTGACGGCCCAGGTGTTGCTGACCGCGAGGTGTTGCTGACCGCGAGCGCTGTAGCCCACCAAATACGACTCTACGAGGGCTTCTGGCTTTCCTACACTCGGAGAGGTGCGCTCAAACTCCTTGCTCATGTGGTTCCATCGTCTAATTCCTCCCGGGCCCTAGAACCCAGGGCAGCTTTTGTTGGGGCGCATCCCTCCATTTCCGCCCTCTGAGCCACCGACTACAACTCTATTTTGGTCGAGTCTCCGCTCTTTCTGGACCGTCGCTACCCGGTTCTTCGCAGAACTCAACCCGCATTTTGTCTGCGTCACCACTGCTAGTGGTCTCGACGATGCCGTTCACGTCGCTATCGAGTAGGTGAGCTTCGTTCACGGCTTTTTTGTTCTGTCACTCACTTCGGTCCCAGATGTTCTCCCACCGCCAACAATGCTCAGGCTGCGCGTATTCCGGTCTTCCCGGCACATGCTTCACTCCGGAAATGGCGTTCCTCTAGCCCCAGGTCCGTTGTGTCCATTCTTCCCCACCGCGTGCTATTCGCTGATCACACTGGCAGTCCAGGTTGACCCTCCTCGACATTCTCATTCGCAGCCGGGCGGGCAGCTCTCCCGCGCAACCTGTGCGCATCGCTCTGAGCTCAAGGTGCGTCCTTCTTCCATTTATCCACCTTTCGTTTCGCTCATCCTCGACAGGGATTATAATAAGGCGCAATTGCATTGAAAACTTCGCTGGGTGCTGCGGCCGGCTGGCGGTTTCGCAAACGCTTGCCTGGACACCAATCTCAGCAATTTCTACAGTGCGTCTTTGCGGCGCCCGGTGACGCTTGATTCATTGATGTTATTCGAGCAGTTCAGCCCCGCGGCGAGCTCGGGACCTCCGCCTCGCGCCTGCGTCAAGCGCGCCCGGCGGTCTCCGGCTAGCGCGTTGAACCGACCGCCCCTACGGCACCGACTGGCGCATCAACCCCGACCCTCGGCCGGCGTTCTAAGGCGTGTTCCATTAACGCCTTTTCAGTCAAAAATGCTTACTTTCGTGCCTAGAATCTTGCCCCGCGGTGAGCGGCACCCCAGCTGGCTTTCACAAAATGTGGCAGGAACAGCGCGCCGCCGCCGCTCCGTGATTCGTGCCAAGCCGGTTGATCTCGGCAGGCCCGGCATCACTTTCGGACAACCGTGCCGTCCTCCGGCCTACTTCCGGGTGCGTTCCGGCACTGTTTTTCGAACGGCAGCCGCTTATTCTTCTTAGCTTTCCCTGTGGCGGTTCACAAACAGCTACGCGTTCGGCTTGCATTGGCGTCGACTGTCAGACACCTCAAGGTATGTCTTTTCTCCTTCCTTAGCGCCGACGATATTGATTCTTCCACACAGAATTTCGCCCAACCTCCGGCATGCATGTCCCTGTGCTCGAATCCGAAGTGCAGATCACGCTTCGAGGTGTGTTTCTAGCTGCGTTTCTCTCCCGAAAATGCTTACATTGGTTTTCAGGATTCTGCCCCGCGGCGAGCGGCGCCCAGTTGGACTTTGGATCGCAACGTCGGCAGCAGCGCCTCGTCGCTGTTCCACAACTCCGAGGTGAGATCCTCATTCATCTTGCTCACCCAAGTTACTGACCCACACGGAACTTTGAAAGAGAATTCTGCGCGGGCCTTGCCCCGGCGCGCCAGGTGCGTTCCGGGACACTTTTTTTCTCCCAAGCCGCTTATTTTTTGTCTCTCATTTTTGCCCCGCCAGCATTCCTGGGCTCAAGACAACGCCGGGACCCGTGCACTCTTGCTGGTCTCCGCGCTCTTTTCGATGCTGGGTCGAGTTTCCGCGTGTTCTTGGTGCCTTTCCCAAGGTGTGTTCTGGGGACACTTTTTTCTCCAAAAGGGCTCACTTTTGTGTCCAGGATTTTGCCCCGCGGCGAGCGGCGCCGTTCCTGGACTCGAAGCAACGTTGGGAACAGCGCGGTGCCGCTGGCTTCCCTCCGTTTCCCGATTTCGACGCTGCTCAACTCGGTCCCGCCGCTGCCTTTCGCGTGAGCTCTGTTTCGCGTTTTACGCAGCGACCGATGCCTGATTCGCTGCGCAGGTCGTTCCTCAGCTTCGTGTTGCACTTCCCAGGTCCACGTTCGCGCTGATGTACGTCGTTCTGGAGCTGAACGCCCGCCATAGCGACACCGCCCGCTGCAGCGCCGACTGATTGCGACCAACGTGCTCCCGCTCGTCGCTAACTCAACGCCGCGCCCGAACCGCCAAAGCGCTCCGACTTGAAAAGAGCACCCGCCCACGGCCCGACCCGACTCGCCATGGGCGCGCCGCCTCGGCATGATGCGCCATCAGATGGTAAAATGTGTAATTTTTTCCGTCTTTTGGTGGTCTAAAGCGCTCAAAATTTCCAAGGTTTTGACCGCCGGAGGCCAACGCGGGGCTGGACTCAAGCAGACGGGTGGAATAGCGCACCGTGCTCGGTTGGATTTAGCCAGACTTGTATGCGTCGCGTATCCCCAATTGAAATGTGCTACTCCCGCGACCCTGCACGGAACACAAGCACCAAGCAGCCGTAAAATACGCAATTTTTTCTCTCCGCTGCGCGGGCCAAGCGAAGAGAAACGGCAGGTTTACGATAGTTACGAACGCGGCCCAAAAACCTATATAAGAGCGGGGTCCAACTCGAGCAAGACTTTGCGAGAGCAAGACTTCGCGTAGTCAAGACGAGACTATCTGGCGGTTGTGTGACCTGCACACGTGATCGTCTGGCACCGACGCGATTCGGTGACGAGCTGGGTCGCGAGCTCGCCATATTGACGCGCCTCGCTCATGGCGGTCGGAGCGAAGATGTGTCATCAACTGCAGGTTTCACCCAAACCACCATGAGCTTGGTGCTCGACGCCCTCGTCGTCTCTGCGGCGTGGACCCATGTTCTTCTTGCGCCTTACACCAAGGTCGAAGAAAGCTTCAACCTTCACGCCGTCCACGACGTCCTCATGTACGGAATCTCCCCGTCTGCCCTCCCCAACGTTCGTTCTCCGTTCACGGTATCCTCAACTGCCCACGCTAGTAGTACGACCATTTCGTGTTCCCCGGCGCTGTTCCGAGGACGTTCATCGGCAGTGTTCTGCTCGCATGGCTGAGCAAGCCGGTGATCATTCTCGCTGCGTCGTTTGACCTCTTGGCCTCCAAATTCGAGCTTCAGGTCATTGGTGTGTGCTCTGTTCTTCATTTTTCTTTCACTAATCAGTTCAGTCCGACTCGTACTGGCGACTGTTAACGCCATTGGCCTCTGCTTCATTCGACATGCCGTCTCGAGACGCTTTGGCCGTCCAACAGGCCTTTACTACACCCTGCTCACCTGCTCCCAATTCCATGTCCCTTTCTGGATGGGCCGCACGCTTCCCAATATGCTCGCGTTTCTGCCGGTCAACCTGGCAGCGTACCTGCTCATCGACCGTGCGCCGAATGCATTGAAGCCGTCAGCGGAGCGTCAGCGCTTCTATTGCGTTGCTCGTGTTTTCTGCAGTGGTCTTCAGAGCAGAGATTGCTGCTCTTGGGACAGCGTTGATCCTGCAGTCGTTGTATGCGGGACACATTTCCTTCCGCCGGGCGTTTGTAGTCGGCGCGGTCTCGTCTTTGACTTCGATTGGTGCGTTGTTTCACACCTTTCAGACGAAACCTGACCTCTAACAGGGCTCACTGTTGCTGTCGATTCTTACTTCTGGCAACAAGCATATCTTTGGCCGGAGTTCCATAGCATCTATTTCAACGTCGTCGAAGGAAAGAGCGTCGAGTGGGGTGTATGTTTTTTTTTTTTTACTTTCCAAATGGTCCTGACTTTCGCTCAGGTTTCACCTTTCCACGCATATCTAACCTCACACCTCCCCAAGCTGTTGCTTACCGCACTGCCGCTCTCGTTCTTCGCGGTCTTTTCCTCGGCACCAAGACGCCTCCTCCCACTCATCTTCCCTGGCGCCGTGTTAACGGCCGCCATGAGTGCCATCGGACACAAAGAATGGCGCTTCATCGTTTATGTCGTCCCGACATGGAACGTCGTCGCTGCCCGTGGCCTCAGTGTCATGTTCTCGCGTCGCAAATCATCTCTGTTCGGCCGCCTCTTATTCCTCGGCGGGTCCGGCGCCATTGCGGCCAACCTAGCAGCAACGGTACTCTTGACTGTCGCTAGCAGCCGCAACTACCCTGGTGGCAGCGCCATGAGCGTTCTCAATTCGCTCCCCAGCGAACCGCCCGTCCGTGCTCACGTGTGCAATCTCGCATTGCAGAGCGGAGCATCGCTCTTCACACACATCCACGCTCCGCCGTACCCGCAGTATCTTCCATCTGCCGGAGACTGGGTGTACGACAAGACCGACGCGCCGGCGTCGTTTGCCAATTTCACGCATCTTATCTCGGAGGACGCGGTGCCCAGTCTGTCTCCATCACCTGCGGCGGAGGCTTCGAGCGCGTTTGGGTTCTTGGGGCGCAAGAAGAAGGAAGAGAAAGTGCAGGAGACGGGGTGGGCGCCCGTCGGTGAGGTGTCGGCGTTTGAGAGGTGGGCGTTGGATGTCGGGAGTTTGAAGGGGCAGGCGGGAAGCGAGGACGTGGACGTGGACGTGGTGCCGCCGGGTCTTGTCGAAAGAGTCAAGGGTGTGCTGAAGTTGCAGGAACGCACGCGGTTGTGGGTTCTGCAGCGGAAGTGATATGCGAGCTGGGACTTGATTTAATGGCTTTCGTATTTGTTTGTATAAAAATCCGCGACTGTAGTCCGTTCCCGCTCTGCGTATGCCGTGTATTAATCTAGTAAGCCTTGTCTGTAGGGACGGACAACCCATCTAAGCCCGGGTTACGATAAAGGCGCCAACGACGCTACAACGCATCGGCCCGTCGAATCGAATATCTGCAAATGAAGGTAAGCCATCGCTGAAGCATAGAAACAACTAACGGCTCACCGAGGGTTCCGCACTGGCAGACACGTCGTTTCTAATGACTCAAAAGGTGAGCTCTTGATTTTACACGGAGCCAAGAACTCACAACCAATCAGGGCGCATGCGACACGACTACACCCGTTAACAATTACCCGGGAGCCATACAACGCGCAGCCTCAGCGCCAACTCGATCGGAATCAAACCCGACCGACGCTCGACGGCCATCCCCGACTCGGACGCCGAGAAGGTCTTGGAACAGCAAGGTTAGTAGTGCCGTCTCGTTCTTGAATTGAGTCGCAACTCACGCTTTAGCAGTCCACTCGAGCCGCAGCAAAGATATCTCAAGAGGTCGGCGCCGAATCCGGACCCGGGAAACGTCTGTACCGACGCGTATTACCGCACTCGAGCGACCGACGCGCAGCAGCCCGAATGTGGCATCTGCTGAAAAAGCAAGGTCAGCGAGTTTTGTTTTGCTGGATCTGGATGTGCAAACTGACCTGATTCAGAGCATCACGAATGCGAACGCGAACGCGACGGGCGGGGATCGACGGTACGCATGCTGGATTCGAGGTCAGTTGAATCTAGCTGGTGTGCGAAACAAAACTAACCTGTTTTGAATCTCAACCGCAGTGGATGGGCTCGAGGTTGCCTACAGCGCAGAACGCTACGCTAGAACTCGAGGTCAGTGAACCCGATAAGCTTAGTTTGAAGCAGTGACTGACTCTTTCGTGTACAGCCGGGTTAAAAACAAACTCGAGGCTGCAAGCCAGTATCGATCTCGGACGACGCCGACCTACATCGCGTCCTACTGGGCGCAATCGCGCCCGGAAGAACCTGGATGGAGAAGGTGAGCAAATCAACAGAGTGCGAATGAGGATTAACTGACTAAGTCGGTAGTTATCTGGCTGGGTCCGCGTAGCTTACGCTGCGACGCGAACCCATTGGTTGGGACGCGTCTCTGCGTCGGAGAACGCGGTACTCGACGCCCGAGCAGCTGCACGACGCTGAACTACAAGGTCAGTTATCTTCCCAAGAATCTCGGAAGCGCGCAACTGACCTTCTTTCTGTAGCAACGTGGGTTCGCCGCCAAGGGGAAGAACGCGACGCCTGGGAACTGAGGTCAGTGAGCTGGATTGGCTTAGATTGAAGCAGCGACTGACTGTTGTGCAGCGTTCGAATGCGAGGTCATGGAGATGCGGGAACGGGGGCTGGGCGAATGGTAAGCGCCGGATTGGCGGCCGGCAAATGGAATCTGGGAATAACCCGACGACGCACGGATTGTAGGTCTCGGGTAGGACAGGATGGTCGACGTCGGCTGAAGGAGGGCGCTTGCTTGATACGATGTCGTAGTAGCTTCTATGCACCAAGTTAGCGGATGTGAAACCAGAAAAGAAGAAAATCTACCTTGGAATCAAAGAGCATGTGACCGACCGCTCTTGACTTCAGACCACCACCACCGAACTCAACCTCTTCCCTCGCGACATCTCCAGCCGCAATTCCGACCATCTCCTGAAGCGTGCCTAGAATCACTACAAACTGGCGCGTCAACTCTGCGCCGACTTTGCGCATCCGGCACCAAGCTCCCGAGATCGCTCCGCGGCTCGGCAACACTCAGAACATTCCGCCGGCCCTCTGCGCCGCTGGGACTCGTCAAGAGTCGCCGAGGCGAGCTCACTCTGGCCCAGACGGGCCACCGAGCCGTTCGCCGACCAGCACATCCGCAGCCTGAGGTCTTGTCCAACACGAAAACCTAATAACAAGGCTCCTCCGGTTCCAGCCGCCGAGCACGACGCCTTCGCCGCCCGAACGAGCCTGAACCACGGTCCGAGCCTGCTCTGCTCGAGACTGGACCAGCACTGGCACATTCGCAGTCGGCCGACAGCTGCAGCCCACGCGGGTTCAACACTACTCATCTGGCTTCGAGCCGAGCCGCCCAGCACGACTCGTTCACATACGCATCGGCTCATTCTCAATGCCGACTCGCTCGCGTCGCCTCGAGCTCAACCGCGCCGGTGGCAGCACCCGCCGCCGCAGACCGGTGCCTCGGAACACTCTGCGCCGACCCGGACCTCTCCGCTGCGTGCTACGACTATCTACGGGACGAAGCACCACGGAAGACCAACGGCCTGCGGCCTTCTCGCTCCGCAGACGGCGCGACGCAATAACCTGCTCTCTGCCGTCTCGGAACTGCGCCGCGCCGTCTCGGAACCGCAACTCGGCGTCGCCAACGCGAACCCGGGTACGGACTCCCTGCATGGCGACACCCACCCAACGGGCTCGGTCGCAGAACCACGCGACGCCGACACGCTAAACCACAAGGTCAGTTAGTTTTCTACCAGTCAGAGGCGCGCAACTAACGTCGTTGTTATAGGATAACTGGCTTTGCTGGGAAGAACGCGACGCTGGAACTTGAGGTTAGTGAACCTGATATGCTTGGTTTGAAGCAGCGACTGACTCTTTCGTGTACAGCCGGGTTAAAAACAAACTCGGACAACGGCGACCCGCCTGGCGTGCCCGCCTCGACGTTCGCGCGGAAGAACCTGGATGGAGAAGGTGAGCGAATCAAAAAAGCTAGCAGAGTGCGAAGGACGATTAACTGACCAAGTGGGCAGTTATCTCGTTGGGAACCGCAAAACGGCCCTCCGCGTAACTCGGGCTGCGACGCGAAGCCTCGAACATCAGCGAACCCGCTGGTTGGGACGACGAGACACACCAAGCACGCGCGTCGGAGAACGCGATACGAGCCCGTTTGCTCGTACTCGATGCCGAGCAGCTGAACTACAAGGTCAGTTATCTTCCCAAGAAACCCAGAGGCCCGGAACTGACCTTCTTGTAGGAATGCTACATTCGCTCGGCGGCCAACAACGCAACGCTGGAAATCGTGGTTAGTAAACTACATCGGATTGAAGCGGCAACTAACCGTTATGCAGAGATACCTGTTGGACATGCGGGAACGGTGCTGACGAGCCTGGGCGAATGGTCAGCGAGCGGGTCGGCGGCGGGATAATAAACCAAGTAAGATGGTGTGAGTATGATAGACTGCGAATGAAGTGCGTTTGACGAAACAACCTCGGCTCGTTGGCGACGCGCGGGGACCGAAGATATAACAAGACAAGATGAGGTTGAGATGACGGCGAGTGGATGTGAGGTACAAAATCGAGCGGAAGGGATGGGGGTGACGAATGCACGGAAAGGCAACTAGATGCGCACCTTTCCCCGTCCGCGACCAGCATCTTCAAGTGCGGGGCCGACCCAGAGCGCTGTGGGTCGCAGCGACGACGAGCTAGAGAGAATGGAATCAGCGACGAAGTCAAGAAGGAAAAGCTGAGCACGTGCATGGTCGGTGCTCGGGTTTGGTAGGCAAACTAGGAAGGACGGTGGGAGAGGGACTGAGGGGTGGGGTTGGCTTGCGAGGGCTTTTATACGGTCGAGTTACGAGGTCATGCCGTTGAG
This sequence comes from Mycena chlorophos, assembly GCA_014461115.1. Lineage (NCBI taxonomy): Eukaryota > Fungi > Basidiomycota > Agaricomycetes > Agaricales > Mycenaceae > Mycena > Mycena chlorophos. The sequence continues at coordinate 25,498 of JACAZE010000034.1, read as the reverse complement.
GGCGGGAGAAATGAATCCCGAGCTTGGGAGGCGGTTATCGCGCGATTACGGTGGTTGACTTTCCGCCAAATTTGGATCCTGGCATTTTGAGTTTGTGGGCTATTGGTGGCCGACCGGAGGACAGAGGGTGTCGGTGGAGGTTATATAAGAGCGCCTCAATGCGCACCGACAACATCCTAGCCCAGTAGACGCGTTCACAGAGCGAATTGGCGGACTTGAAACCTATTCAGAATACGGCCCTGAGCGGCGGAGAGAAACTCTGAGGAAATTCTCACATGTCGGATACGCTTGACAGATGCAGGGGCAGGGGCGCGTGTTTCAAGAGTCCCCGTCGGCGCGCGGCGGAAACGCGTTTTCTGGCTGATGCAAGGATGCGGCGCCTATCGCGGCGGACCAGTGAGGAGATAAACGCTCGGGGCAGCATTTTCACGGAGCGGGAAGCCCCATTACGTACGCATCCGCCAAAATCGCGCTTATCGAGGCTTGCGATGTAGCTCTGGACCGGTGGGTGATGGGGACCTTACTAGGTAATCTGAGCTGCATTGACGGCCTCTGGCGAGTTGAATCTGAGCGTAGAGGGCGAGGATAGATGGCTACAAGCCATTACGTAACCAGGAGATCTGGATCTGAGGTGGGGAGTGCAACTTGGTCGAGGCGAAGGTACAAAAGCTGCACGTGATGCGCCCACAATGCGCTGGATGCTTCCTTCGACACCGCTGGCGAGCGCAGAAAAATCCAGGCGCAGCGCGAGACCTTTGGCTCAATGTGTATCTAGCGTTTTAATAAATTAAGGCACAGAAAAAAAATAAAACAAGGAAAAACCATAAAAAAGACTCGAACCAGCTGCGGGCAAAAGCTCACCCAGAGGACAGCCGCGGGCGCAGCAGACTATACCACTACGCCAAGAATCTGACGATGAGGTGAGCCAGTCAGGATACATGTCGGCGGAGAACATTTTACGCGAAGACTTACGAATAACCCTGAGTTCGCCGCGCTTCTGGCCCCACAGTGCTGCAACTCCGCCGAATCAAGTCCCCTGGCGTGTTTCATGTTGACCACGGTGAACTCGAGCACGGCGAAACTTTGCCGTGCTCACAAAATTCTGCGAACCTTATTCAAGTTCTCCAGCAGGTCAAGCCGCAGCGAATGAAATATCAGCCAAGAAAATGCACTGCTGGCCCTTGCATTCCACCTTCAATTCAGCAAGACTCTCTACTCGCGATCCCCTTGACGCCCGACCTGCGCCCAGCGCGCCGCTGCCATCAATGCCGACGCGATGTTGTCACCCGGCATCACATTTTCTGTCCCGAACCATCATCATCACCTCACCACTCCCTCTTTTTTTTCGCAATCCCGCTGTCGACCCGAGCCTGGCCTTCTGCGGCGACCACTCTACGCCAGCACAGACTGCAGCCGGGCTTAGCCAGGCTATTTAACCCGCGGTATGTCGACCGCTTCGTGTGTCTTCTGTTCCTCAACGCGACGCCGATGCCAGTGACGCGTCGGCGCTTCCACCAAGCCCACCAACTCCTTCGATTTCTCAAGGTCAAGCTCCTCAAGGCTGTGCCGTCGCGGCGCTGGCTGTGGTTCGTTCAACTTCGTCACTAACGGCCTAGGTGTCGTCGCTGACCCGTTCCTCGCAGCTCTCCAGCCGTATTTTGTCTTCGTCACGAGTGGTTTGGACGATGCTGTTCACACCGCTGTTGAGCAGGTGAGCTTCGTTCGCGACTTTCTAGCTCTATCACTCACTTTGCTTCTCGATATCCTCTCACACCTCTAACAACGCTTAGGCTGCCCGTATTCTTCTACGGTCTTCTCGGCACACGCTTCGCTCCGGATATGGCGTTCCTTGAGCCCCCGGTCAGTTGTTTCCATTCTTTCCCCACTGCGTCCCGTTCGCTGATGATAGTTCAGGTTGACACTGCTCAGCATCCTTATTCGCGGTCAGCAAGCAGCTCTCCCGCGCACCGTGTGCGCATCCTTCTGAGCTCAAGGTACGTCGTTCTTCCATCTATCCACCCTTCCGTATCACTGAACCTCGGAAGGGATTATAATAAGGCGCAATTGCATTGAAAACTTCGCTGGGTGCTGCGGCCGCCTGGCGGTTTCGCAAACGCTTGCCTGGACACCAATCTCAGCAATTTCTACAGTGCGTCTTTGCGGCGCCGGTGACGCTTGATTCATTGATGTTATTCGAGCAGTTCAGCCCCTGGCGGCGGCCTCGGGACCTCCGCCTCGCGCCTGCGTCAAGAGCGCGCCCGACGCGGTCTCCGGCTAGCGCGTTGAACCGACCGCCGTTACGGGATTGATTGGCGCATCAACCCCGACCCTCCGCCGGCGTTTCGAGGTGTGTTCCGTTAACACTTTTTCAGCGATTAAAACTCACTTTTGATCCCAAGATTTTGCCCCGCGGCGAGCGGCACCCCGCCTGGTTTTCAAAGCTGCGGTAGGAAGAGCGCGCCCGCCGCTGTTCCGTGTCTCCATGCCAAGCCGGTTGATCTCGGCAGGCCCGGCATCACTTTCGGACAACCGTGCCGTCCTCCGGCCTACTTCGGGTGCGTTCCGGCACTGTTTTTCGAACGGCAGCCGCTGATTCTTCTCAGCTTTCCTGTGACGGCCGGCGAAGAGCTGCCCGTTCGGCTTGCATCAGCGTTGACTGTGACACCTCAAGGTATGTGTATTCTCCTTCCTTACCGCCCGACGATATTGATTCTTCCACACAGAATTTCACCCGACCTCCGGCATGCATGCCTTGTGCCGGACTCAACGTGCCGATCACGCTTTAAGGAGTGTTTTTGGGCGCGCTTCTCTGCTGAAAAAGCTGGCTTTGTTTTTCAGGATTTTTGCCCCGCGACGAGCGCGCCCAGCTGGACTTTGGATCTCAACGTCGGCAGCAGCGCCTCGTCGCTGTTCCACAACTCCGAGGTGAGATCCTCATTCATCTTGCTCACCCAAGTTACTGACCCACACGCAGCTTTGAAAGAGAATTCTGCGCGGGCCTTACCCCGGCGCGCCCGAGGTGCGTTTCGGGAACACTTTTTTTCTCCCAAGCCGCTTATTTTTTGTCTCTCATTTTTGCCCCGCCAGCATTCCTGGGCTCAAGACAACGCCGGGACCCGTGCACTCTTGCTGGTCTCCGCGCTCTTTTCGATGCTGGGTCGAGTTTCCGCGTGTTCTTGGTGCCTTTCCCAAGGTGTGTTCTGGGGACACTTTTTTTGTCCAAAAGGGCTCACTTTTGTGTCCAGGATTTTGCCCCGCGGCGAGCGGCGCCGTTCCTGGACTCGAAGCAACGTTGGGAACAGCGCGGTGCCGCTGGCTTCCCTCCGTTTCCCGATTTCGACGCTGCTCAACTCGGTCCCGCCGCTGCCTTTCGCGTGAGCTCTGTTTCGCGTTTTACGCAGCGACGATGCCTGATTCGCTGCGCAGGTCGTTCCTCAGCTTCGTGTTGCACTTCCCAGGTCCACGTTCGCGCTGATGTACGTCGTTCTGGAGCTGAACGCCCGCCATAGCGACACCGCCCGCTGCAGCGCCGACTGATTGCGACCAACGTGCTCCCGCTCGTCGCTAACTCAACGCCGCGCCCGAACCGCCAAAGCGCTCCGACTTGAAAAGAGCACCCGCCCACGGCCCGACCCGACTCGCCATGGGCGCGCCCGCCTCGGCATGATGTGCCATCAGATGGCAAAGTGCGTAATTTTTTCCCACTTTTTGTCGTCTAAAGCGCTCAAAATTTCCAAGGTTTTGACCGCCGGAGGCCAACGCATGGCTGGACTCAAGCAGACGGGTGGAATAGCGCACTGCGCTGGGTTGATTTTAGCCAGACTTGTACGCGTCGGATAGCCTTAATTGAAATGTGCTCGTGAACCCACTGCCTCGACCCTGCACGGAACAGAGTCTCCAGGCACCAAACAGCCGTAAACAACGCAATTTTTTCTCCGCTGCGCGGGCAAGTGAAGAGCAACGGCAAGTTTACGATAGTTCCGAACGCGCCCCCAAAAACCTATATAAGAGCTAGGTCGGACTCGAGCAAGACTTTGCGAGAGCAAGACTTCGCGTAGTCAAGACGAGACTATGTGTGACCTGCACACGTGATCGTCTGGCAGGGTGTCTGTCTGCGTCGACCGACGCGATTCGGTGACGAGCTGGGTCGCGAGCTCGCCATATTGACGCGCCTCGCTCATGGCAGTCAGAGCGAAGATGTGTCATCAACTGCAGGTTTCACCCAAACCACCATGAGCTTGGTGCTCGACGCCCTCGTCGTCTCTGCGGCGTGGACCCATGTTCTTCTCGCCCTTACACCAAGGTCGAAGAAAGCTTCAACCTCCATGCCGTCCCACGACGTCCTCATGTACGGAATCTCCCCGTCTGCCCTCCCCAACGTTCGTTCTCCGTTCACGGTATCCTCAACTGCCCACGCTAGTAGTACGACCATTTCGTGTTCCCCGGCGCTGTTCCGAGGACGTTCATCGGCAGTGTTCTGCTCGCATGGCTGAGCAAGCCGGTGATCATTCTCGCTGCGTCGTTTGACCTCTTGGCCTCCAAATTCGAGCTTCAGGTCATTGGTGTGTGCTCTGTTCCTCATTTTTCTTTCACTAATCAGTTCAGTCCGACTCGTACTGGCCACCGTTAACGCCATTGGCCTCTGCTTCATTCGACATGCCGTCTCAAGACGCTTTGGCCGTCCAACGGGCCTGTACTACACCCTGCTCACCTGCTCGCAATTCCATGTCCCTTTCTGGATGGGCCGCACGCTTCCCAATATGCTCGCGTTTCTGCCGGTCAACCTAGCAGCGTACCTGCTCATCGACCGTGCACCGAATGCGTTGAAGCCGTCGAAGCGGAGCGTCGGCGCTTCTATTGCGTTGCTCGTGTTCTCTGCGGTGGTCTTCCGAGCAGAGATTGCTGCTCTTGGGGCAGCTTTGATCCTGCAGTCGTTGTATGCGGGACACATTTCCTTCCGTCGGGCGTTTGTAGTCGGCGCGGTCTCGTCTTTGGTGTCGATTGGTGCGTTGTTTCACACCTTTCCAACAAAGCCTGACCTCTGGCAGGCCTCACTGTCGCTGTCGATTCTTATTTCTGGCAACAAGCATATCTTTGGCCGGAGTTCCATAGCATCTATTTCAACGTCGTCGAAGGAAAGAGCGTCGAGTGGGGTGTATGTTTTATTTCGTATTTTTCCAAATGGTCCTGACTTTCGCTCAGGTCTCACCTTTCCACGCATATCTAACCTCGCACCTCCCCAAGCTGTTGCTTACCGCACTGCCGCTCTCGTTCTTCGCGGTCTTTTCCTCGGCACCAAGACGCCTCCTCCCACTCATCTTCCCTGGTGCCGTATTAACCGCCGCCATGAGCGCCATCGGACACAAAGAATGGCGCTTCATCGTCTATGTCGTCCCGACATGGAACGTCGTCGCTGCCCGTGGCCTCAGCGTCATGTTCTCGCGTCGCAAATCATCTCTGTTCGGCCGCCTCTTATTCCTCGGCGGGTCCGGCGCCATTGCGGCCAACCTATCAGCAACGGTACTCTTGACTGTCGCCAGCAGTCGCAACTATCCCGGCGGCAGCGCCATGAGCGTTCTTAACTCGCTCCCCAGCGAACCGCCCGTCCGTGCTCACGTGTGCAATCTCGCATTGCAGAGCGGAGCATCGCTCTTCACACACATCCACGCTCCGCCGTACCCGCAGTATCTTCCATCTGCCGGAGACTGGGTGTACGACAAGACCGACGCGCCGGCGTCGTTTGGCAATTTCACCCATCTTATCTCGGAGGACGCGGTGCCCAGTCTGTCTCCATCACCTGCGGCGGAGGCTTCGAGTGCGTTTGGGTTCTTGGGGCGCAAGAAGAAGGAAGAGAAAGTGCAGGAGACGGGGTGGGCGCCCGTCGGTGAGGTGTCGGCGTTTGAGAGGTGGGCGTTGGATGTCGGGAGTTTGAAGGGGCAGGCGGTAAGCGAGGACGTGGACGTGGACGTGGTGCCGCCGGGTCTTGTCGAAAGAGTCAAGGGTGTGCTGAAGTTGCAGGAACGCACGCGGTTGTGGGTTCTGCAGCGGAAGTAATATGCGAGCTGGGACTTGATTTAATGGCTTTCGTATTTGTTTGTATAAAAATCCGCGACTGTAGTCCGTTCCCGTTCTGCATATGCCGTGTATTAATCTTATTGCTAGTAAGCATTGTCTGTGAGGACGGACAATCCATCCAAACCCAGGTCGTGATAAAGGCGCCAACGACGCTACAACGCATCGGCCCGTCGAATCGAATATCTGCAAATGAAGGTAAGCCATCGCTGAAGCATAGAAACAACTAACGGCTCACCGAGGGTTCCGCACTGGCAGACACGTCGTTTCTAATGACTCAAAAGGTGAGCTCTTGATTTTACACGGAGCCAAGAACTCACAACCAATCAGGGCGCATGCGACACGACTACACCCGTTAACAATTACCCGGGAGCCATACAACGCGCAGCCTCAGCGCCAACTCGATCGGAATCAAACCCGACCGACGCTCGACGGCCATCCCCGACTCGGACGCCGAGAAGGTCTTGGAACAGCAAGGTTAGTAGTGCCGTCTCGTTCTTGAATTGAGTCGCAACTCACGCTTTAGCAGTCCACTCGAGCCGCAGCAAAGATATCTCAAGAGGTCGGCGCCGAATCCGGACCCGGGAAACGTCTGTACCGACGCGTATTACCGCACTCGAACGACCGACGCATACAGCCCGAATGTGGCATCTGCTGAAAAAGCAAGGTCAGCGAGTTTGGTTTTGCTGGATCTGGATGTGCAAACTGACCTGATTCAGAGCATCACGAATGCGAACGCGAACGCCGACGGGCGGGGATCGACGGTACGCATGCTGGATTCGAGGTCAGTTGAATCTAGCTGGTGTGCGAAACAAAACTAACCTGTTTTGAATCTCAACCGCAGTGGATGGGCTCGAGTTGCCTACAGCGCAGAACGCGACGCTGGAACTTGAGGTTAGTGAACCTGATATGCTTGGTTTGAAGCAGCGACTGACTCTTTCGTGTACAGCCGGGTTAAAAACAAACTCGAGGCTGCAAGCCAGTATCGATCTCGGACGACGCCGACCTACATCGCGTCGTATTGGGCGCAATCGCGCCCGGAAGAACCTGGAAGGAGAAGGTGAGCGAATCAAAAACCAGCAAAGTGCGAATGAGGATTAACTGACCAAGTGGGCAGTCATCTGGCTGGGTCCGCGTAACTTACGCTGCAACGCGAACCTGTTGGTTGGGACGCGCGTCTGCATCTGCGTCGGAGAACACGGTACTCGACGCCGAGCAGCTGCACGACGCTGAACTACAAGGTCAGTTAGTTTCCCAAGAATCTCGGAGGCGCGTAACTGACCTTCTTGCTGTAGGAACGTGGGTTCGCCGCCAAGGGGAAGAACGCGACGCTGGGAACTGAGGTCACTGAGCTGGATTGGCTTAGATTGAAGCAGCGACTGACTGTTGTGCAGCGTTCGAATGCGAGGTCATGGAGATGCGGGAACGGGGGCTGGGCGAATGGTAGCGGATTGGCGGCCGGCAAATGGAATCTGGGAATAACCCGACGACGCACGGATTGTAGGTCTCGGGTAGGACAGGATGGTCGACGTCGGCTGAAGGAGGGCGCTTGCTTGATACGATGTCGTAGTAGCTTCTATGCACCAAGTTAGCGGATGTGAAACCAGAAAAGAAGAAAATCTACCTTGGAATCAAAGCGCATGTGACCACCACTCTTGACTTCAGACCACCACCACCGAACTCAACCTCTTTCCTCGCGACAGCTCCAGCCTCAATGCCGACCATCTCGGCACGCTGAAGCGTGCCTAGAGCCACTTCCAACTGGCACATCAACTCTGCGCCGACTTTGCGCATCCGCCACCAAGCTTCCGATATCGCTCCGCCGCTCGGCAACACTCAGAACATTCCGCCGGCCCGCTGCGCGCGCTCGGGACTCGTCAAGAGTCGCCGAGGCGAGCTTACTCTGGCCCAGACGGGCCACCGAGCCGTTCGGCGACCAGCACATCCGCAGCCTTGGTCGACACGAAAACCTAATAACAAGGCTGCCTCCGGATTCTAGCCACCGAGCACGACGCCTTCGTTACCCGACTGTGCCCGAAGCACGGTCCGAGCCCGAGCTGTTCGGCGACCAGCACTGGAACACTCGCGGTCGGCCGACACGTGCAGCCCACGCGGGGTCAACACTACTCATCTGGCTTCGAGCCGAGCCACCCAGCACGACTCGTCCACATACACATCGGCTCATTTTCAATGCCGACTCGCTCGCTCGCGTCGTCATTTTCGAGCTCAACTGCGCCGGTGGCAGCACCCGCAGACCGGTGCCTCGGAACACTCTGCGCCGACCCGGACCTCTCCGCTGCGTGCTACGACTATCTAAGGGACGAAGCACCACGGAACACCAACGGCCTGCGGCCTTCTCGTTCCGCAAACGGCGCGCGGCGCAATAGCCTGCACTCTGCCGTCTCGGAACCGCTCTCACACCTCAAAACCGCATCTTGGCGTCGCCAACGCAAACCCGGGTACGGACTCCCTGCATGGCGACACCCACCCAACGGGCTCGGTCGCAGAACCACGCGACACCTACACGCTAAACCCCAAGGTCAGTTAGTTTTCTAGAAGTCAGAGACGCGCAACTAACGTCGTTGTTGTAGGTCAACTGGTTCTGCTGCTCGAGCGAAGGATGCGACGCTGGAATTCGAGGTTAGTGAACCCAATATGCTTGGTTTGAAGCTGCGACTAACTCTTCCGTGTCTAGCCTGTTCCAAAACAAACTCGGACAACGGCGACCCACCTGGCGTGCCCGCCTCGACGTTCGCGGAAGAACCTGAGCAGAAAAGGTAAGTGAATTCCAAAACAGCAGAGTGCGAATGACGCTTAACTGACCAAGTGGGCAGTTATCTCGTTGGGAACCGCAAAACGGCCCTCCGCGTGGCTCGGGCTGCGTCGCGAAGCCTCGAACATCAGCGAACCCGCTGGCTGGGACGACGAGACGTACCAAGCACGCGCGTCGGAGAACGCGGTACGAGCCCGTTTGCGCGTACTCGATGCCGAGCAGCTGAACTACAAGGTCGGTTATCTTCCCAAGAAACCCAGAGGCCCGAAACTGACCTTCTTGTAGGAATGCTAGATTCGTTCGGCGGCCAACAACGCGACGCTGGAAATCGTGGTTAGTAAACTAGATGGGATTGAAGCGGCAACTAACTGTTATGCAGAGATAGTTGTTGGACATACGGGAACGGTGCTGACAAGCCTGCGCGAATGGTCAGCGAGCGGGTCGGCGGCGCGATAATGAACCAAGTGAGATGGTGTGAGTAGACGGCGAATGAAGTGCGTTTGACGTGACAATCGCGGCTCGTTGTGAGCGACGCGCGGGACTGAAGATATAACAAGACAAGATGAGGTTGAGATGACGGCGAGTGGATGTGAGGTACAAAATCGGGCGGAAGGGATGGGGGTGACGAATGCACGGAAAGGCAACTAGATGCGCACCTTTCCCCGTCCGCGACCAGCATCTTCAAGTGCGGGGCCGACCCAGAGCGCTATGTGTCGCAGCAACGACGAGCTAGAGAGAATGGAATCAGCGAGGAAGTCAAGAAGGAAAAGCTGAGCACGTACAGGGTCGTGCTCGGGTTTGGTAGGCAAACTAGGAAGGACGGTGGGAGAGGGACTGAGGGTGGGGTTGGCTTGCGAGGGCTTTTATACGGTCGACTTACGGGGTGATGCCGTTGAGGGCGGGAGAAATGAAATCCGAGCTTGGGAGCGGTTGTCGCGCGATTACGGTGGTTGACTTTCCGCCAAATTGGGACACTTGGATTTCGAGTTTGTGGGATATTTGTGGCGAATCGGGGCATGAGAGGGTGTCTATGGAGCTATTATACGAGTGAATCGATGCCGCACCGACGAGGTCCAAGGCCACTGGACGCGTTCAGAGAGCGGAATGGCGGAGTTGGAATCTATTCAGAATACAGCCCTGAGCGGGCGGAGAGAAACTCTGGAAAAATTCTCACAAGTCGCTTATGGATGACAGATGTAGGGGCAGGGGGATCCTGTTTCAAGAGTCGCCGTCGGGCGCGGCGGCGGAGACGCGCTTTCTGGCTGATTCCGCGGGCGCGGCGCCTATCGCGGCAGACCATTGGGCACTACGACCTTGGGACAACCTCTGAACACAATTCAGGACCTGCTTACGTACGATTGCGCTAAGATCGCGCTTATCGCGCCTCTCGATGTAGCTCTGGACCAGTAAGTGATGGGAAGCTTACTATGGAACCTGAGCTACATCGAGAGCCTCTGGAGAGTTAAATCTGAGTGTAGAGGGCGAGGATAAATGTCTTAAAAGCCATTACGTACCTCGAAGATCCGGATCTGAGGCGGGGAGTGCAACTCGGTCGGGGCGAAGATGCAGGATGCTGCACGTGATGCGCCCACAAAGTGCGCGATGCCTCCTTCGACACCGCTGGCGAGCGCAAAATTATTCGAGCCACACCGCCGGACCTTCCGCTCTGGATCTGCATAATTTATGATGCTTCAAGGCCAAACCAAAAATAAATTAGGAAAAAAAACAGGAAAAGACTCGAACAAGCTGCAGGCAAAAGCTCAGCCAGAGAATAGCCGCAAGCGTAGCACACTATACCGCTACGCCAAGAACCTGACGACGTGGACGGCGGGTCAGCCCACATGTCGGCATAGAACATTTTACGCGAAGACTTACGAATATCCCTGAGTTCGCCGCTTGTGGCTCCCACAGTGCTGCAACTCCGCCGCAGCGAGTCCCCTGGCGTGTTTCAGCTTGACCACGGCGAACTCGAGCACGGAGAAACTTTGCCGTGCTCACAAAATTCCTGCGAACCTTATTCAACTTGAAGTTCTCCAGCAAGTCAGGCCACAGCGCAGCAAATTTCAATCTAGAAAATACACTGTTGTCCTCTACATTCCGCCTTCAATCCAGCAAGGCCTCTACTCGCGATCCCTTGACGCCCGACCTTCGCCCAGCGCGCCGCTGCCGTCAATGCCGATGCCATGTTAGCATCATGATCACATTTTCTGTCCCGAACCATCATCATCACCTCACCACTGCCTCTTTTTTTTTCGCACTCCCCGCCGTCGACCCGAGCCCGGCCTTCTGCGGCGACCACTCTACGCCAGCACAGACTGCAGCCAGGCTTGGCCAGGCTATTTAATCCGCGGTATGTCGACCGCTTCGTGCTTCCTCTGTTCTCTCTCCTCAACGCGACGCAGATGACGCGTCGGAGTCTCCGCTGGGCTCAACAACCACTTCGAATCTCTTCAAAATCAAGCTGCTCAAGTTGTGCCGTCGCGGCGCTGTCCATGGTACGTTCAACTTCGTCACTGACGGCCCAGGTGTTGCTGACCGCGAGGTGTTGCTGACCGCGAGCACTGTAGCCCACCAAATACGACTTTACGAGCGCTTCTCGCTTCCTACACTCAGAGAGGTGCGTTCAAACTCCTTGCTCATGTGGTTCCATCGTCTAATTCCTCCCGGGCCCTAGAACCCAGGGCAGCTTTTGTTGGGGCGCATCCCTCCATTTCCGCCCTCTGAGCCACCGACTACAACTCTATTTTGGTCGAGTCTCCGCTCTTTCTGGACTGTCGCTAACCGGTTCTTCGCAGAACTCGACCTGCATTTTGTCTGCGGTACCACTGCTAATGGTCTCGACGATGGGCCGTTCATGTCGCTATCGAGCCGGTGAGCTTCGGTCACGACTTTTTTGTTCTGTCACTCACTTCGGTCCCAGATGTTCTCCCACCGCCAACAATGCTCAGGCTGCGCGTATTCCGGTCTTCCCGGCACATGCTTCACTCCGGAAATGGCGTTCCTCTAGCCCCAGGTCCGTTGTGTCCATTCTTCCCCACCGCGTGCTATTTGCTGATCACACTGGCAGTCCAGGTTGACCCTCCTCGACGTTCTCATTCACGGCCAGCAAGCAGCTCTCCCTGCGCAACGTGTGCGCATCATTCTGAGCTCAAGGTACGTCGGTCTTCCCTCGATGCACCTTTCATTATCGCTCATCCTCGACAGGGATTATAATAAGGCGCAATTGCATTGAAAACTTCGCTGGGTGCTGCGGCCGCGCTGGCGGTTTCGCAAACGCTTGCCTGGACACCAATCTCAGCCACTTCCGCGGTGCGTATTTGCCATGAAGATGACGTTTGATCCACTGATTATGATTACAGCGGTTCGGCCCCGCGGCGAGCGGCACGGCACGCAGACTCGCGCCTGCGTCAAGAGCGGCCCGGCGGTCTCCGGCTAGCGCGTTGAACCGACCGCCGCTACGGCACCGATTGGCGCATCAACCCCGACCCTCGGCCGGCGTTTCAAGGTGTGTTCCGCTAACACTTTTTCGGCGAAAAAAGCTCACTTTTGTACCCAGGATTTTGCCCCGCGGGCGAGCGGCACCCCGCCTGGGCTTCAAAGCTGCGGTAGGAAGAGCGCGCCGCCGCTGTTCCGTGATTCGTGCCAAGCCGGGGAATCTCGGCAGGCCCGGCATCACTTTCGGACAACCATGCCGCCTTACGGCCTACTTCGGGTGCGTTCCGGCACTGTTTTTCTAACGGCAGCCGCTGATTCTTCTCAGCTTTCCTGTAGTGCTCGACTAACAGCTACGCGTCCAGCATGTTCGGCTTACGTCGGCCTCGACTATCAGACATTTCAAGGTATGTCTTTTCTCCTTCGTTAGAGCCAACGATGTTCATTTTTCCGCCCAGAATTCTGCTCGACCGCCGGCATGCATGTCCTGTGCCCGAATCCGAAGTGCAGATCACGCTTCGAGGTGTGTTTCTAGCTGCGTTTCACTCCTGAAAATGCTTACATTGGTTTTCAGGATCCTGCCCCGCGGCGGAGCGGCGCCCAGTTGGACTTTGGATCTCAACGTCGGCAGCAGCGCCTTGTCGCTGTTCCACATCTCACCGGTGTGATCCTCATTCGTCTTGCTCATCGAAGTTACTGACCCACACGGAACTTTGAAAGAGAATTCTGCGCGGGCCTTACCCCGGCGCGCTGAGGTGTGTTTCGGGAACACTTCTTTCTCCCAAGCCGCTCATTTTTTGTCTCAGATTTTTGCCCCGCGGCGAGCGGCAGCAGTCCTGGGCTCAAGACAACGCCGGGACCCGCGCGCTGTCGCTGGTCTCCGCGCTCTTTTCGATGCTGGGTCGAGTTTCCGCGTGTTCTTGGTGCCTTTCCCCGTCGTTCTAAGGTGTGTTCTGGGGACACTTTTTTCTCCAAAAGGGCTCACTTTTGTGTCCAGGATTTTGCCCCGCGGCGAGCGGCGCCGTTCCTGGACTCGAAGCAACGTTGGGAACAGCGCGGTGCCGCTGGCTTCCCTCCGTTTCCCGATTTCGACGCTGCTCAACTCGGTCCCGCCGCTGCCTTTCGCGTGAGCTCTGTTTCGCGTTTTACGCAGCGACGATGCCTGATTCGCTGCGCAGGTCGTTCCTCAGCTTCGTGTTGCACTTCCCAGGTCCATGTTCGCCTGATGTACGTCGTTCTGGAGCTGAACACTCACCATAGCACCGCCCGCCGCAGCGCCGACTGATTCCGACCAACGTGCTCCCGCTCGTCGCTGACTCAACGCCACGCCCGAACCGCCAAACCACTCCAACTTGAAAAGAGCACCCGCCCACGGCCCGACCCGACTCGCCATGGGCGCGCCGCCTCGGCATGATGTGCCATCAGATCGCAAAGTGCGTAATTTTTTCCCTCTTTTTGTCGTCTAAAGCGCTCAAAATTTCCTAGGTTTTTACCGCCGGAGGCCAGCGCGTGGCTGGACTCGAGCAGACGGGTGGAATAGCGCACTGCGCTTGGTTGATTTTAGCCAGACTTGTGCGCGTCGGGTAGCCTTAATTGAAATGTGCTCGTGAAGACCCTGCACGGAACAGAGTCTCCAGGCACCAAACAGCCGTAAACAACACAATTTTTCCTCCGCTGCGCGGGCCAAGTGAAACGGAAGGACATAATTTACGATAATTACGAACCCCGCCCAAAAACCTATAAAGTCGCTAGGTCGGACTCGAGCAAGACTTTGCGAGAGCAAGACTTCGCGTAGTCAAGACGAGACTATGTGTGACCTGCACACGTGATCGTCTGGCAGGGTGTCTGTCTGCGTCGACCGACGCGATTCGGTGACGAGCTGGGTGGCGAGCTCGCCATATTGACGCGCCTCGCTCATGGCGGTCGGAGCGAAGATGTGTCATCAACTGCAGCTTGCTCCCAAACCACGATGAGCTTGGTGCTCGACGCCCTCGTCGTCTCTGCGGCGTGGACCCATGTTCTTCTCGCGCCTTACACCAAGGTCGAAGAAAGCTTCAACCTCCATGCCGTCCACGACGTCCTCATGTACGGAATCTCCCCGTCTGCCCTCCCCAACGTTCGTTCTCCGTTCGCGGTATCCTCAACTGCCCACGCTAGTAGTACGACCATTTCGTGTTCCCCGGCGCTGTTCCGAGGACGTTCATCGGCAGTGTTCTGCTCGCATGGCTGAGCAAGCCGGTGATCATTCTCGCTGCGTCGTTTGACCTCTTGGCCTCCAAATTCGAGCTTCAGGTCATTGGTGTGTGCTCTGTTCTTCATTTTTCTTCACTAATCAGTTCAGTCCGACTCGTACTGGCCACCGTTAACGCCATTGGCCTCTGCTTCATTCGACATGCCGTCTCAAGACGCTTTGGCCGTCCAACGAGCCTGTACTACACCCTGCTCACCTGCTCCCAATTCCATGTCCCTTTCTGGATGGGCCGCACGCTTCCCAATATGCTCGCGTTTCTGCCGGTCAACCTGGCAGCGTACCTGCTCATCGACCGTGCGCCGAATGCGTTGAAGCCGTCGAAGCGGAGCGTCAGCGCATCTATTGCGTTGCTCGTGTTTTCTGCAGTGGTCTTCAGAGCAGAGATTGCTGCTCTTGGGGCAGCGTTGATCCTGCAGTCGTTGTATGCGGGACACATTTCCTTCCGTCGGGCGTTTGTAGTCGGCGCGGTGTCGTCTCTGGCTTCGATTGGTGCGTTGTTTCACACCTTTACAACAAACCTGACCTCTAGCAGGCCTAACTGTTGCTGTCGATTCTTATTTCTGGCAACAAGCATATCTTTGGCCGGAGTTCCATAGCATCTATTTCAACGTCGTCGAAGGAAAGAGCGTCGAGTGGGGTGTATGTTTCATTTCGTATTTTCCAAATGGTCCTGACTTTCGCTCAGGTCTCACCTTTCCACGCATATCTAACCTCGCACCTCCCCAAGCTGTTGCTTACCGCACTGCCGCTCTCGTTCTTCGCCGTCTTTTCCTCGGCACCAAGACGCCTCCTCCCACTCATCTTCCCTGGCGCCGTGTTAACGGCCGCCATGAGTGCCATCGGACACAAAGAATGGCGCTTCATCGTTTATGTCGTCCCGACATGGAACGTCGTCGCTGCCCGTGGCCTCAGTGTCATGTTCTCGCGTCGCAAATCATCTCTGTTCGGCCGCCTCTTATTCCTCGGCGGCTCCGGCGCCATTGCGGCCAACCTAGCAGCAACGGTACTCTTGACTGTCGCTAGCAGCCGCAACTACCCTGGTGGCAGCGCCATGAGCGTTCTCAATTCGCTCCCCAGCGAACCGCCCGTCCGTGCTCACGTGTGCAATCTCGCATTGCAGAGCGGGGCATCGCTCTTCACACACATCCACGCTCCGCCGTACCCGCAGTATCTTCCATCTGCCGGAGACTGGGTGTGCGACAAGACCGACGCGCCGGGCGTCGTTTGCCAATTTCACCCATCTTATCTCGGAGGACGCGGTACCCAGTCTGTCTCCATCACCTGCGGCGGAGGCTTCGAGTGCGTTTGGGTTCTTGGGGCGCAAGAAGAAGGAAGAGAAAGTGCAAGAGACGGGGTGGGAGCCCGTCGGTGAGGTGTCGGCGTTTGAGAGGTGGGCGTTGGATGTCGGGAGTTTGAAGGGGCAGGCGGTAAGCGAGGACGTGGACGTGGACGTGGTGCCGCCGGGTCTTGTCGAAAGAGTCAAGGGCGTGCTGAAGTTGCAGGAACGCACGCGCGGTTGTGGGTTTTTCAGCGGAAGTGATATGCGAGCTGGGACTTGATTTATATGGCTTTCGTATTTGTTTGTATAAAAATCCGCGACTGTAGTCCGTTCCCGTTCGTTCTGCATATGCCGTGTATTAACCTTATTGCTAGTAAGCACAGTCTGTAGGGACGGGCAACCCATCTAATCCCGGATTACGATAAAGGCGCCAACGACGCTACAACGCATCGGCCCGTCGAATCGAATATCTGCAAATGAAGGTAAGCCATCGCTGAAGCATAGAAACAACTAACGGCTCACCGAGGGTTCCGCACTGGCAGACACGTCGTTTCTAATGACTCAAAAGGTGAGCTCTTGATTTTACACGGAGCCAAGAACTCACAACCAATCAGGGCGCATGCGACACGACTACACCCGTTAACAATTACCCGGGAGCCATACAACGCGCAGCCTCAGCGCCAACTCGATCGGAATCAAACCCGACCGACGCTCGACGGCCATCCCCGACTCGGACGCCGAGAAGGTCTTGGAACAGCAAGGTTAGTAGTGCCGTCTCGTTCTTGAATTGAGTCGCAACTCACGCTTTAGCAGTCCACTCGAGCCGCAGCAAAGATATCTCAAGAGGTCGGCGCCGAATCCGGACCCGGGAAACGTCTGTACCGACCGCGTATTACCGCACTCGAACGACCGACGATACAGCCCGAATGTGGCATCTGCTGAAAAAGCAAGGTCAGCGAGTTTTGTTTTGCTGGATCTGGATGTGCAAACTGACCTGATTCAGAGCATCACGAATGCGAACGCGAACGCGACGGGCGGGGATCGACGGTACGCATGCTGGATTCGAGGTCAGTTGAATCTAGCTGGTGTGCGAAACAAAACTAACCTGTTTTGAATCTCAACCGCAGTGGATGGGCTCGAGTTGCCTACAGCGCAGAACGCCACGCTAGAACTCGAGGTCAGTGAACCCGATAAGCTTAGTTTGAAGCAGTGACTAACTCTTTTGTTCCCAGCCGGATTCAAAACCAACGCGAGGCTGCAAGCCAGTATCGATCTCGGACGACGCCGACCTACATCGCGTCGTATTGGGCGCAATCGCGCCCGGAAGAACCTGGAAGGAGAAGGTGAGCGAATCAAAAACCAGCAAAGTGCGAATGAGGATTAACTGACCGAGTTGGCAGTTATCTGGCTGGGTCCGCGTAACTCACGCTGCAACGCCGAACCCATTGGTTGGGACGCGTCTGCGTCGGAGAACACGGTACTCGACGCCGAGCAGCTGCACGACGCTGAACTACAAGGTCAGTTAGTTTCCCAAGAATCTCGGAGGCGCGTAACTGACCTTCTTGCTGTAGGAACGTGGGTTCGCCGCCAAGGGGAAGAACGCGACGCTGGGAACTGAGGTCACTGAGCTGGATTGGCTTAGATTGAAGCAGCGACTGACTGTTGTGCAGCGTTCGAATGCGAGGTCATGGAGATGCGGGAACGGGGGCTGGGCAAATGGTAAGCGAGCGAATTGGCGGCCAGCGAATAGAATCTGGGAATAACCCGACGACGCACGGATCGTAGGTCTCGGGTAGGCCAGGATGGTCGACGTCGGCTGAAGGCGGGCTCTTGCTTGATACGATGTCGTAGTAGCTTCTTTGAAAGAATATGCACCAAGTTAGCGGATGTGAAACCAGAAAAGAAGAAAATCTACCTTGGAATCAAAGCGCATGTGACCACCACTCTTGACTTCAGACCACCACCACCGAACTCAACCTCTTCCCTCGCGACATCTCCAGCCGCAATTCCGACCATCTCCTGAAGCGTGCCTAGAATCACTACAAACTGGCGCGTCAACTCTGCGCCGACTTTGCGCATCCGGCACCAAGCTCCCGAGATCGCTCCGCGGCTCGGCAACACTCAGAACATTCCGCCGGCCCTCTGCGAACGCTCGGGACTCGTCTAAAGTCGCCGAGGCGAGCTTACTCTGGCCCAGACGGGCCACCGAGCCGTTCGGCGACCAGCACATCCGCAGCCTGAGGTCTTGTCCAACACGAAAACCTAATAACAAGGCTGCCCCGGATTCCAACTGCCGAGCACGACGCCTTCGCCGCCGAACGAGCCTGAACCACGGTCCGAGCTTGCTCTGCTCGAGACTGGACCAGCACTGGCACATTCGCAGTCGGCCGACAGGTGCAGCCCACGCGGGGTCAACACTACTCCTCTGGCTCGAGCCGAGTCGCCCAGCACGACTGCGTTCACGTACACATCGGCTCATTCTCAATGCCGACTTGCTCGCGTCGCCTCGACCTCAACCGCGCCCGGTGGCAGCACCCGCAGACCGGTGCCTCGGAACACTCTGCGCCGACCGGCACCTCTCCGCTGCGTGCTACGACTATCTACGGGACGAAGAACCGCGGAAGACCAACGGCCTGCGGCGTTCACGTTCCGCAAACGGCGCGGCGCAGTAGCCTGCTCTCTGCCGTCTCGGAACTGCGCCGCGCCGTCTCGGAACCGCAACTCGGCGTCGCCAACGCAAACCCGGTGCGGACTCCCTGCATGGCCAACGGGCTCGGTCGCAGAACCACGCGACGCCGACACGCTAAACCACAAGGTCAGTTAGTTTTCTACAAGTCAGAGGCGCGCAACTAACGTCGTTGTTGTAGGTCAACTGGTTCTGCTGCTCGAGCGACGAGGCTGGAATTCGAGGTTAGTGAACCCGATATGATTCGTTTGAAGCTGCGACTAACTCTTCCGTGTCTAGCCCATTCCAAAACAAACTCGGACAACGGCGACCCGCCTGGCGTGCCCGCCTCGACGTTCGCGCGGAAGAACCTGGATGGAGAAGGTGAGCGAATCAAAAAAGCTAGCAGAGTGCGAAGGACGATTAACTGACCAAGTGGGCAGTTATCTCGTTGGGAACCGCAAAACGGCCCTCCGCGTAACTCCGGGCTGCGACGCGAAGCCTCGAACATCAGCGAACCCGTTGGTTGGAATAACTAGACGTACCAAACACGGGCGTCGGAGAACGCGGTACGAGCCCGTTTGCTTGTTGTGCTCGATGCCGAGCAGCTGAACTACAAGGTCAGTTATCTTCCCAAGAAACCCAGAAGCCCGCAACTGACCTTCTTGTAGGAATGCTACATTCGCTCAGCGGCCAACAACGCAACGCTGGAAATCGTGGTTAGTAAACTACATCGGATTGAAGCGGCGACTAACCGTTGTGCAGAGATAGCTGTTGGACATGCGGGAATGGTGCTGACGAGCCTGGGCGAATGGTCAGCGAGCGGGTCGGCGGCGGGATAATAAACCAAGTAAGATGGTGTGAGTATGATAGACTGCGAATGAAGTGCGTTTGACGAAACAACCTCGGCTCGTTGGCGACGCGCGGGGACCGAAATGGATCGAGAGGATATAAAGATAAGATGAAGTCGAGATTGGATGTGAGCTACAAAATCGAAGAGGAAGGGATAGGGGTGATGAATGCAAGGAAAGGCAAAAGATTGATATGCGCACCTTTCCCCGTCCGCGACCAGCATCTTCAAGTGCGGGGCCGACCCAGAGCGCTGTGGTCGCAGCGACGACGAGCTAGAGAGAATGGAATCAGCGACGAAGTTAAGAAGGAAAAGCTGAGCACGTACATGGTCGTGCTCGGGTTTGGTAGGCAAACTAGGAAGGACGGTGGGAGAGGGACTGAGGGTGGGGTTGGCTTGCGAGGGCTTTTATACGGTCGAGTTACGAGGTCATGCCGTTGAGGGCGGGAAAAATGAATCCCGAGCTTGGGAGGCGGTTGTCGTGCGATTACGGTGGTTGACTTTCCGCCAAATTGGGATACTTGGATTTTGAGTTTGTGCGATGGGGGTCGCGAATCGGAGCCCGAGAGGGTGTCTGTGGAGGTGTTCTACGAGCGCCTCAACGCGCGCCGACAACGTCCTAGCCCACTGGACGCGTTCATAGAGCGAATTGGCGGACTTGAAACCTATTCAGAATACGGCCCTGAGCGGCGGAGAGAAGCTCTGAAGAAATTCTCACATGTCGGATACGCTTGACAGATGCAGGGGCAGGGGCGCGTGTTTCAAGAGTCCCCGTCGGGCGCGCGGCGGAAACGCGTTTTCTGGCTGATGCGAGGATGCGGCGCCTATCGCGGCGGACCACTGAGAGCGAAAAGCCAGGGAGTATGTGTTAACGGGGCTAGGGACCTGCCCACGTACGTCTGCGCTAAGATCGCGCTTATCGAAGGTTGCGATGTAGCTCTGGACTGGTGGGTGATGGGGAACTTACCAGGTAATCTGAGCTGCATCGGCAGCCTCTGGAGAGTTGAATCTACGTGTAAAGGTAAGATTTGGATGCTTAGAAGCCATTACGTAACTCGGAGATCCGGATCTGAGGCGGGGAGTGCAACTTGGTCGGGGCGAAGATGCAGGAAGCTGCACGTGATGCGCCCACAAAGTGCGCGATGCCTCCTTCGACACCGCTCGCTAGCGCAAAATTATTCGAGCCACACCGCCGGACCTTCCGCTCTGGATCTACATATTTTATGCTATTTCAAGGCCAAACCAAAAATAAAATGGGAAAACAAAAGCAGGAAAAGACTCGAACAAGCTGCAGGCAAAATCTCAGCTAGAGGATAGCCGCGGGCGCAGCAAACTATACCATTACGCCAAGAACCCGACGATATGGACGGCGGGTTGGCCCAGATGTTGGCACAGAACATTTTACGCGAAGACTTACGAACAACCTGAGTTCGCCGCGCCTGTGGCTCCCAAAGTGCTGCAACTCCGCCGAAGCAAGTCTCCTGACGTGTTTCATGTTGACCACGGCGAGCTCGAGCACGGCGAAACTTTGCCGTGCTCCCAAAATTCCTCCAAACTCTACTCAAGTTTTCCAGCAGGTCAAGCTGCGGCAGCGCTAATTTCGACCCAGAAAATACACTGCTGGCCCTTACATTCCGCCTTCAATTCAGCAAGACCTCTACTCGCGATCCCTTGACGCCCGACCTTCGCCCAGCGCGCCGCTGCCATCAATGCCGACGCGACGTTGTCACCCGGCATCACATTTTCTGTCCCGAACCACCATCATCACCTCACCACTCCCTCTTTTTTTTCGCACTCCCGCCGTCGACCCGAGCCTGGTCTTCTACGGCGACCACTCTACGCGAACACACTCCGGCGCCGGGCTAAGCCAGGCTATTTAACCCGCGGTATGTCGACCGCTTCGTGCTTCCTGTTCTTCTCTCTCCTCAACGCGACGCAGATGACGCGTCGGAGTCTCCGCTGGGCTCAACAACCACTTCGAATCTCTTCAAAATCAAGCTGCTCAAGTTGTGCCGTCGCGGCGCTGTCCATGGTACGTTCAACTTCGTCACTGACGGCCCAGGTGTTGCTGACCGCGAGGTGTTGCTGACCGCGAGCTCTGTAGTCCACCAAATACGACTCTACGAGCGCTCATCGCTTCTCTACACTCAGAGAGGTGCGTTCAAACTCCTTGCTCATGTGGTTTCGTTGTCTAATTCCTTCCCAGAACCCAGGGCAACTTTTGTTGCCCAGTCGAACCATTCAAGTTGGCTCGTACCACCTTGCGCCTGCGCCTCCGCCGGACCCTCTCTCGAGTTCTATGAGCTCCGCTATGGGCACTCGACGCATCGAGACACGCTCAAGAACGCCTCGTCGAGAGCGTTCCTCGACTCAACATGGTAAGCCGCCCCCGTCAACTTTTGAACCCGTTCCTCCCGTTCCTGACGACCAGTTGTTACAGTCTCTTGGTCAACCGCCACGTCACCGCGTTTCCGCCCTCAGCATTCGCCGTACGGTCCTTCCTCGGTCTCGTAAGTGGTACATTTTCCGTCCTCATCCCGCAGTGCTAACTTGTTCATTAGTTCAGCGTCGTCGAACTCGAGTCACTACTCGTCAAGCTCGACCTCTCCAAGCCTCCGCTACTCGCCATCGTCAACCGAGTCAGATTCCTCGGCCGCTACCGGTCCTCCCTGTAAGTTGTTGGCTTTATTCTCGTCCTTCAGCGCTAACCCAATTCAACTCCAGCTCCGACCAAGTCAAGCTCGACTCGGCGTCACCAACCTCGCGGCGTTTTGGCCCGGGCCACATGCCGACGGCGGCATTCACCGGCCTCGTTGACTCGAGAGGTTATTTCCGAGCCGCTTTGCGGCTACGCGGGCGCGTGTGGTTCCAGGTTTCTTTCCGAGGTGCGTCGGAAGCGCTTGAGAAGTGTTTCCGAGGGTGAGTTTCAGAACAATTTGCTACTGAAATAACTGACCTTTGCGCCCAGGTTTTTGCCCCGCGGCGAGCGGCGCGCCACTGGTGGGATTCAGATCTGCGTCCGCGACGGCTCCCGTCGTCGCCGACTCGTTGCGGAGCGGGCTTGAACCTCGCGAGTGCTGTTTTGAGGCCATCTACCGAGTGCGTTCCAGGAACACGATTTCCAAGCAAAATACTCACTTTCTTGCCCAGGTTCTTGCCCCGCGGCGAGCGGCACGCTACGGGGATTCAGATCTGCGTCTGCAACGGTGAGGCGCCGTCGCCGACTCGTCGCAGAACAGGCTCGAGGCTCGCGAGGGCTGTGCCCAGGCATCTTCAGAGTATGTTCCAGGAACACAATTTTCACGCGAAATACTCACCTTTTGCGTGCAGGTTTTTGCCCCGCGGCGAGCGGCACGCTACCGGGACTCAAATCTGCGTCAGCAGCGGCGCACCGTCGCTGCCTAACCAACTCAACTCAATGCTGCGCCGCGCCGAACCGCCAAAGTGCCCAGCTAAGCCGTCGGACTCGAGGGCTGCGTTGGCGTGTCCTCGCCGTCGCTGCGGCGTTGTTTTTGGTGCAACCTCTGTGCCGAGTTTTTGCCCCGCGGCGAGCGGCGAGCGGCAAACGCACGGGCTTCAAAGCTACGTCGGCGTCGGCCGGCGCGCTGCGGCTGTTACTGCTGCTGCCGCCGTCTATTCCAACGTGTGTCTCCAGCGTTTCTATGTTGTTCTCAGGTCACCGACGAAGAATACAGGCTTCACTGGGTCGAGCTGGGTACTCCACAATCGCTAGCCGCGCTAGTTCCACGTGAGTTTTCTGCATATCTTCGCTGCGCAAATGGCTGACTCCGGGCAGGGCATTCCTTGCATCCCTCATCCTCGCGTCCAAGTTGGCGTGCGTGCGGAGTTGCCTTATTATCTGTCCTTCACTTCCAGCGCCGCGCCGAACCGCCAAAGCGCTGAATTCAAAGGCAGTCACTTGTCCTTTGGTATTCCGACTTGTCGCTCTCTGCCATCAGCAGCGCGATCGTGAAGTGAACACCGCGCCGAATCGCCAAACCGCTCCCGACACTGAGTGGCAGTCGCATGCACTCTTTTACACCTAGACGGCCCCGCCGAGCGAGAGCACACACCGCGCTTTGATGCGCCATCAGCGCCATCAGATGGTAAAACGAGTGAGTTTTTGCAGGATTTTTGCGCGGAAAGGGCTCAATTTTTTTCAAGGTTTTTACCGCCGGAGGCCAACGCGTGGCTGGAGTTAATTAGGCGGGACTT
Source organism: Mycena chlorophos (assembly GCA_014461115.1). Taxonomy (NCBI): domain Eukaryota; kingdom Fungi; phylum Basidiomycota; class Agaricomycetes; order Agaricales; family Mycenaceae; genus Mycena; species Mycena chlorophos. The sequence goes on along the minus strand of JACAZE010000034.1, from coordinate 1,961 downwards.
GTGTGTACCCTGCGTAGACTTGGCAATTTATTTTGAGCTTGAAATACACGTAACTACGAGTTTACCGCTGTCCATTCGTGCGCGTAAATTGTCCCCACGACGCTGACTTCACGGCCGAGAAACACCTCTGAAACGCCTCTCCAGGGACCAAAATGCCCAATTTTTGCTCCGCTGCGCGGCAAAGTGGAGACCAACGACATGTTTACATGAGAGTTACGAACCCCGCCCCAAAACCTATAAAGTCGGTAGGTCGAACTCGAGCAAGACTTTGCGAGAGCAAGACTTCGCGTGGTCAAGATCAAGTCCCCAGACTATTGCTTGTCACAAGCCTGGTTACTGCCACGCGATATGCCTCGCTCTACAACATCTGGCATGGGGTACGAGCGCAAGCGCCAAACAGCCGCCTCGAGCTCCTCAACTGCGTACTCCGCATACGACCCGCCACGCTCCGCGTCTCCACCCGCATCCGCCTACTTTCCCGAGTTTTCAGACGCAAACGGGCCAAATTCGCGCATACGACCCACCGGCGATGCCCAGCCGCACTTTGCGTACAGTACGACACTGCGGAGGCACCATGTTGACGAGTCGCCGCTCTCGCCGGTCAATCTGGTGTCGACTGTGAACGCGGAGGCGTCCAATTTGTGGAGTCGCGCGGTGAATGTCGTGACGGGACGGCCAGCGGACATGGATATGGAGGAAGGGCGTACGAGGACGACGCACACGCACCAGAGGATAGAGCCGCAAAATACCATGTCGGCGCGCTTTGCGCATGCGTCCGTCGAGGTGCGAGCCCCGCTTTCCCCGTCCCCGTTTCTATTTTTAACGCTCGCGTCCAGGAAGGAGTTGCGCATTTCAGGACGTCCCTTACGTCGGGTCTGCCCCGTTCACACATTTCGACGTTGCTGGCAACACACGGGTACAACGAATTCTCGGTCGCGACGCCAGAACACGTCCTCGTCAAGTTTGCAAAGACCATCTACGAGTCGCCGCTTATTCTGCTGCTCTGCGCGAGTGCGACGGTCAGCGCACTCATGGGCAACGTTGACGACGCCGTCAGCATCGCCGTCGCGGTTCTCATTGTCCTCACCGGTTCGTGGTATAGCCTTTCCCCATTCCCACATCTATTTACCCGCCCGCAGTCGGATTCGTGCAAGAACAACGCTCGGAGAAGAGTCTCGAGGCGCTCAACAAACTCGTTCCGCACCACTGCCATGTGCTGCGCGACGGCCAGACCATCCACATCCTTGCCAACGAGCTGGTGCCGGGCGACGTGGTTACGTTTGCTACCGGCGACCGCATCCCCGCCGACATCCGCGTTGCGGCAGCCGTGGACCTCGAGATTGACGAAAGTAGTTTGACGGGCGAGACGGAGGCGCGGCGGAAGAACGCCGAGACGTGCGAGTACGATAACCCGAACCGCGAGCCGCTTGCGTTGGCTGAGCGCGCCTGCGTCGCGCATATGGGGACGCTCGTGCGGAGCGGTCGCGGGACTGGGATCGTCATCGCCACGGGCACGGACACCGAGTTCGGCATCGTCTTCTCGATGATGCAGGACGTGGAGGAGAAGCGGACGCCGTTGCAGCTGAGCATGGACGAGCTGGCCAAGAAGCTCTCGATGCTCTCGTTCGGGATCATTGGGGTTATCTGCTTCATCGGCGTCATCTCGCACCGGTCGTGGCTCGACATGTTCACCATCGGCGTTTCGCTCGCGGTCGCTGCCATCCCCGAGGGTCTGCCCATCGTCACCACCGTCACTCTCGCGCTCGGGGTCCTCCGGATGGCGAAGCGCAAGGCTATCGTCAAGAAGCTGCATTCGGTCGAGTCGCTCGGCAGCGTGTCGGTCATTTGCTCGGACAAGACGGGAACCTTGACCAAGAACGAGCAGACCGTCATCGAGGCGTATTCCGTGGACGAGACCGTCAAGCTGGACACGCCGCCGCCGAGTTTGTCGCCTGCGATCC